>JAHRHZ010000098.1:38308831-38347362 GCA_024137785.1 Ginglymostoma cirratum
TGATGCTGCTTGGCCTGCTGTGTTCATCCAGCTCCACACCTTGTTATCTCGGAACTAAGAATCCACTGATGACCAGGAAACCATTGTTGATCGTTGGAAAAACCCATCTGGGTTCACTAATGTCCTTCAGGGAAGGAGATCTGCCATCCTCACCTGATCTGGCCCAGATGTGACTGTAGACCCACAGCAATGTGGGTGATGCTTAACTGCCCTTTGAAATAGCCTAGCAAGCCATTCAGTTGTACCAATTGCTACAAAGTCTCAAAGAAATGAAACCAGGCAGATCACCTGGCATCAACATAGGCACGGGAAAAGGCAACAGCAGAAAAAGCTCTGCCGACCCTGCAAAGTGCTCCTTACTAACATCTGGGGGCTAGTGTCAAAATTGGCAGAGCTGTCTCACAGACGAGTCAGACAACAGCTTGATGTACTCATACTTACGGAATTATACGTTACAGGCAATGTCCAGACACCACCATCACCATCCCTGGATATGTCCTGTCTCACCGGCAGGACAGACCCAACAAAGGTGGCAGCACTGTGGTACACAGTCAGGGGGAAGTTTCCCTGGGAGTCCTCAACACTGACTCCAGACCCCATGAAGTCTCAAGGCTTCAGGTTAAACATGGGCAAGGGAAGCACCTGCTGATCACTGTGGACCATCCTGCTTTGGCTAATGGATCAATACTCCTCCATGTTGAGCAACATTTGGAGGATGGTAAGGGCACAAAATGTACTCTGGGTGGGGAATTTCAGTGTCCACCACCAAGAGTGACTCGGCAGCAGCACTACTGATCGAGCTGGTCGGATCCTAAAGGACATCGCTGCTAGACTGGGTGTGTGGCAGGTGGTGAAGGAATCAACAAGAGGGAAGAACATACTTGACCTCATCCTATGCTGACTGCAGGAGCATTCTGTCCATGACAGTATCAGTAAGAGTGACCACCACACAGCCATTGTGGAGACAAAGACCTACCTTCACACTGAGGGTAACTTCCATCATGTTGTGTGGCACTATCACCTTGCTAAATGGGACAGACTGAACAGATCTAGCAACTCACGACTGAACATCCATGAGGCATTGTGGGCCATCAACAGAAGAACTGTACTCTAGCACAATCTGTAACCTCATGGTCCCCACTCAACCATTACCATCAAGCCAGGGGATTCAACCCTGGTTCAATGGAGTGTGCAGGAGGGCACACCAGGAGCAGTATCAACCTGGTGAAGCCACCAAACAGGACTGCTTGCACGCCAAACACCACAAGCAGCAAGTGATAGACAGAGCAGATCAGATCCAAGCTCTGCAGTCCTGCCACATCCAGTCGTGATTTCTGGTGGCCAATTAAATGACTCAACGGGAAAGGAGGCTCCACAAATAGCCCCATCGAGGTTGGTTGGCTCGCCGAGGTTTCTAAAAACCAGGCGGGAAAACACACCGACGCTTCATCGGAGGGTGCACTGAGGATGTTACCCAGCATGGTAACGAAATGTCTGCGATACAAGAAACCAGCTCGGCGAGCCAACCAACCTCAACACCCACAACCCGAGCTACAAATCTACTCCAAAACCTTAAATAGCCCCATCCTCAAAGCCCAGCAAATTGGTGCAAAAGACAAGGCTGAATCTATTGCATCAATCTTTGGCTCGAACATTCCCCATGGGTGATCCATTTCGGCCTCCTCCAGTGGTCCCCAGCATTGCAGATACCAGTCTACAGCCAATTCAATTCATTCCATGTGATATCAAGAAATGATTGCAGACACTGGATACTACAAAGGCTACGGGCCATAACAATATTCCAGCAACAGTCCTGAAGGCTTGTCTTCCAGAACTTGCTGCTTCCATGGCCAAGCTCTTCTAGCAGAGTTGCACCTACCTACCATGTGGAAAATTGCCCAGGTATGTCCTGTACGTAAAAAGTAGGACAAATCCAACCTGGCCAATTACCACCCCATCCGTCTATTGTCGATCATCAGTAAAATGATGGAAGGCGTCATCAACAGTGCTATCAAGCAGCACCTGCTCAGCAACGTCCAGTTTAGGTTCTGCCAGGGCCACCCACCTCCTGACCTCATTACAGTCTTCATTTAAACATGGACAAAAGAGCTGAATTCCAGAGCTGAGGTGAGTGTGACAGCCCTTGACATTAAGGCTGCATTTGATGGAGTGTGGCATCAAGAAGCCCTAGCAAAACTGGAATCGAGTCGGGAGGAAACTCTCCAGTGATTGGAGTTATATCTAGCATGTAGGAAGATGGTTGTAGTTGTAGTTGTTGGAGGTTAGTCATCTCAGCTCCTGGATATCTCTGCAAGAGTTCCTCAGCATAGTGTCCTAGCACCAACCTACTACAGCTGCTTTGTCAATGAGCTTCCCTACGTAAGGTCAGAAGTGGGGATGTTCGGCGATGACTGCATAATGTTCAGCACCATCAAGGCTCCTCAGATACTGAAGTAGTCCATATTCAAATGCAATGAGATCTGGATAATATCCAGGGTTGGGGTGACAAGTGGCAAGTAACATTCCTGCCAGACAAATGCTAGGTTACGGACATCACCAATAAGAGACAATCTAATCACTAACCCTTGACATTCAGTGGTGTGGCCATCACTTAATCCCCCACTATTAACATCCTGGAGGTTATCATTGGCCAGAAACTCAGTTGGACTCATCACCTAGACACAGTGGCTACAAAAGCAGGTCAGCGGCTAGGTATACTGCGGTAAGTAACTCACTTCCTAGACTCCCCAAAGTCTGTCTACCATCTACAAGGCAGAAGTCAAGAGTGTGATGGAATACTTCCCACTTGCCTGCATGGGAGGTTAAGAAGGCATTTAGCACAATTACCTTCATTGAGTACCGAGTATGGGAGTTGAGACGTCATGGTGTGGTTGTACAGAACACTGGTGAGACCTCTTTTGGGAGTATTGTGTACAGTTCTGGTCACCCTGCTATAGGAGGAATATTATTAAGTTGGAAAGGGTGCAGAAAAGATTTCCGAGGATGCTACTTAGACTGGAGGGGTTGAGTTATAAAGGAGAGGCCAGGACTGATTTTTTTCAACTGGAGCATAGGAGATTGAGAGGTGACCTTAAAGGTTTAGGAAATCATAAGGGCATAGATGAGGGGAATAGCAAAGGTCTTTTCCCTAGGGTAGGAGAATAATTTTCAGGTGAGAGAAGGAAGATTTAAAAGGGACCTGAGGGGCGTTTGCACACAGAGGGTTGTACGTATGTGGAATGAACTGCCAGAGGAAGTCGTAGATGCAGGTACAGTTACAACATTTAAAGGCCAGGTATAATGAATAGGAAAGGCTGAGAGGGATATGGACCAAACACATATGGGGCTAGTTTAGTTCAAGAAACATGGTTGGCCTGGACAAGTTGGACCAAAGGGTCTGTTTCTGCGCCGTATGATCTATGAGAGGCATGGATAGGGCAGATAGTCAGAGTCATTTTCCCAGAGTGGAACTGTCAATTACTACGGAGCACAATGCCTGGAATGGGCTGCAGGGGAAGTGGTAGAAGTGGATATGATGGAGATGTTTAAAAGGCATTTTAACAGCCACATGGACAGGCAGAGGATGCGGATCATAATCAGGCTGGTAGAATTAGTTTAGAATGGCATCACAGTCAACACAAACATGCTGGGACAAAAGGGCCTGTTCCTGTGCTACATTCTTCTAAACAATAATAAATGGTCAGGGCTGCACACTTACCTGTACTGGCAAAGGTGATGGTAGATAAGTAGGCAACAGGGATTAATGATACTTTTTTATTCTTTCTTTAGTGTTGGGAGATGCAACGGTCAAATATAACATATCCATACAACCATCTTGAGCGAGATCAGCTAAAGCGTCACATATTAAGGCCCGAACTTATCAAACACAACAGGTTTATTATCTACTGTGTGGTGATTTACCTAAATACAATGAAGTTCAGATCATGTGCTCAAATTACATTTAATCTTTTGCTTAAAAACAAAACAGTTCAATGTAGAATTTCAGTTCATGTGCCAACACAGAAATAACGTTTAGTGAAACGTCTCGTTCATCAAGAGAAGTTGGCTCATAACTGGAGGAAAGCAATATTAGGTGTAAGCAGCCAATTGGGATACATGTGTAGGTTATGGAAAGGGAAGTAATCTATTGGCATGTGAAGAAAACTAAATCAGGTTACCTTAAGCCTAAGATAACAAGGTGTAGAGCTGGATGAACACAGCAGGCCAAGCAGCATCAGAGGAGCGGGAAAGCTGATGTTTCGGGCTTAGACCCTTAGTCAGAAAAAAAAATGAAAACCTTAAGCCTAACATTGGTATTAGGGAAAATTCTCAAATCCATTATCAAGCAGAGCATTTAGAAAGCAGTGGCAGGATCAGACAGAGTCAGCATGGATTTTTGATGGGGAAATCATGCTTGACAAACATGAAGATATAACTAGTAGACTTGACAAGGGGAAGCCAGACAATGTGGTTTATTTGGACTTTCAGAAAGCGTTTGACAATGTCCAGCCTAAGAGATTATTGTGCAAGGGACTGGGGTAAGTGTATTGAGATGAATAGGAATCTGGTTGGCAGAGAGGAAACAAAGAGTAGGAATTAATGGGTCCTTTACAAGTTGGCAGGCAGTAACTAGTGGGTGCCATAGGGATCAGTGCTGGGACCCCAGCTATTCACAATATATATTAGTGATTTGGATAAGGGAACAAAATGTAACATCTCCAAGTTTGCAGATGATACTAAGTTTTTTTTTTGGGAGGGGGGAAGTAGGGGTGTTGGAGGGGAGACTGAGACGAGGATACAGAGATCCTTCATCATGATCTTGACAGGCTGGGTGAGTGGGCAAATCCATGGCAGATGCAGTATAATTTGAATAAATGTGAAGTTATTCACTTTGGAAGCAAACACAAGGCGGCAGGTTACTAGCTGAATGGCTGTAAGTTGGGAGAGGGGAGTGTGCAGCGGGATCTGGGTGTCCTTATGCACCAGTTGCTGAAGGTAAGCATGCAGGTGCAGCAGGCGGTAAAGGTAAATGGTATGTTGGCCTTCATTGTGAGAGGTTTCGAGTACAGGCTCAGGGATGTGTTGTTGCAGTTATACAGGGCCTTGGTGAGACCACACCAGGAATATGGTGTGCAATTTTGAATTCCTTTTCTGAGGAAAGGTGCTCTTGCTTGAGGGAGCGCAGCGAAGGTTTACCAGGCTGATTCCGGGGTTGATGGGACTGATGTATGAGGAGAGATTGACTAGGTTAGGATTGTTTTTATTCGAGTTCAGACGAATGAAGGGAGATCTCATACGGACTTATAAAATTCTAACAGAGCTGGACAGGCTAGGTGCGGGGAGGATGTTCCCGATGGTGGGTCCGTACAGAACCAGGGGTCACAGTCTTACGATTCGGGATAGACCATTTAGGACTGAGATGAAGAGATATTTCTTCAAAGAGTGGTGAGCCTGTGGAATTCACTACCACAGAAATTAGTTGATGCCAAAACCATGAATGTATTCAAGAGGCAGCTAGATGTAGCACTTGGGGTGAATGGGACCAAAGGTTATGGGGGGAAAGTATGATTAAGCTACTGAATTGGACGATCAGCCATGATCGTGATGAATGGCAGAGCAGGTCTGAAGGGCTGAATGGCCTCCTTCTGCTTCTATCTTCTATGTTGACTGTGTTTCCAAACCCAAAAAAACTCTGTCACCAAGGACCAAAGCATTAAGATTTGAAACACACAAAAATTTTAAGTCAACAACCATCCTAGCTTAGGTATGTTCAACTATTCCTTTACTGCGCAGATCAAAATCCTGAAATTCCATACCTATCATGATTTTAGGAGTCAGCACTGGCAGACTGTAGCCATTCGGGGGAACTGTCACCACAACCATCTAGGGGCTACTACAAACGGATATTAAACGTATTTTGCCACGCAATGCTGCATGCATCCAGACCAAAAAACATCTTTTTTTAAAATTAGCTTTTAGTTCTTGTATTTTCTTGACCTCAATATTAGTGCAATCATAAGACTGCTTTTTAAAAGAATATCAGTACACAATTTCAGAAGTGTAATAAATTATTTAGCTCTCATTTTTCTGAATACAGAAAACTGTTCAAGTGTATCAAATTGTATTAGGTCAAAAATGGTCAGATTCAATTAAGGGCTCCTTAATGTGATTATTTTGGTGGTGCGCTGTCACAATGAACTTGGGGCAGAAGGGAAAGATAGACTGTAAAGTGTAACATGTAAGCGAATTCCAAACTCTACATATACTTTTGAGAAATTCTGACAGAAAGTGAGTCCCATCATTAAAGTATGCTCAAAAGTTCAAAGCCTGTGCTTTACATTTCCTTCCAGGGACATGATGAAATGTTCCATGCAGAATGAATGATTGAGATTAAACAAATAGCACATTTTCAATGGAAGAATCCAATGACAGATACAAATTAACATATCAAAGCAGTTGCATTTTAAAGTTATCAATATTTTATGTATTATATAAATATTTTACAAAATTGAAGAGAATATTCAACATGAGACTTATTTTGAAATCTTTTCCAAAAAATTGAGGGGGGAAAAGTAAGCCAGCAGATAAAAGGAGAAAGCAAAAACTGCAGACGCTGGAGTCAGAGTTAATACAGTGTGGAGTTGGGAGGAGCACAGCAGATTAGGCAGCAGAGGAGCAGGATAGTCGACGTTTTCGGGTTTAAACCCTTCACCAGGACTGGGGAAAGGGAAGGGAGCTCGGAAATACATAGAGGGAGGGGGTGGGGCTAGGGGATAAGGTAGGTGGGATGGTGATAGGTGGATACGCTCTCCGCCACCCCCTACCTGCATCCACCTATCACCATCCCACCTACCTTCCCCAGCTCCAACCCTCCTTCCTCTATTTATTTCCTAGCCACCTTCCCCCTCCCCAGTCCTGGTGAAGGGTGTAAACCCAAAATATCCACTTTCCTGCTCCTCTGATGCTGCTCCAGCTCCACACTGTATTGATGCCAGCAGATAAAAAGCTTGGGAACTCCTAATGCAAAAAACAATAAGCACATCAGGTGCAACGTAAACAGGGTTCGCAGACACTGAAAAATTCAACCCCAACAACATTCTAGGCATCAACATCAATAAAAAATTTGAATCGAACCATCCATATAAATACTGTGGATACAACAGCAGGTCAGAGACTGTGAATTTTGTGGCAAGTTAAACAACTCCTCTCAAAGCCTGCCCACCAGCCACAAGTCAAGAGTGCAATGGAAGGCTTCCACTTGCTTGGCTGAGTGCAGCTCCGACAATATTCATGAAGTTCGACACCATCCACATAAAGCAGCATGCTTGATTTGTGCCACATCTACCACTTTCGACATTGGTCTATTGCTGCAGTGCAACAGGGAATCAACGTCCTTTTAACATCACCTTCCAAATCTGTGAGCTCAACCACCTCCAAGGTCAAGGGCAACAAATGCACCCAAATAGCACCAATTGCAAGCGGTCCTGACTTGGAACTAAATGGCCATTCTTTCACTGTTGCTGGGTCAAAATCCTGGAAATCCTTCCTTTACCACACAATGGGTCTCTCTACACAACAGAGACTGCAGTGTGTAAAGGAAGTGGTTCACCACCACCTTCTTAAGGGCAATTAGGGATTGATAATAAATGTTGACCTAGCCAGTAACACCCACAACTTGTGAAATAACAAGTTTTCTCAAAAGCTGAAACTTATATAATTGTTCTTCAGTCTCGTGAGATCATTGCATAAGGAAATGTTGAGGTCTGAACATTTGAATTTTTCTTGGAATTCATTTCATTACATTACAGTATGACAGTGGAGAAAAGTTAGAGACGTTTGCTTTTACACTATTTCAGACTTTTTTTCTTTCGATCTTTCTTGAATGTGGAATATAGTTCTTGCTCAAGAACAGCAAGAATTGGTACAGTTAAATTTGACAATAATCACTCTCTGATTTTCAGTCTCTTGTATGAAATTGTTGCTTTAAATTTTCTGGTTTTCCCTACAGTTTGCACATTGCCCAAGAGTGACAAGTGAATCTGTATTTGCATTCTCTACCAAGCACATTGGGAACAACTCAGTCACCTACTTAAATGAATTGGAGATAGTAAGAACTGCCGATGCTGGAGTCAGAGATAACACAGTCTGGAGGTGGAGGGACACAGCAGGCCAGGCAGCATCAGAAGAAGGGTCCCGATTCGAAACGTCAGCTTTCCTGCTCCTCTGATGATGCCTGGCCTGCTGTGTTTCTCCAGCTCCACACTGTATTACTTAAGTGACTTGCTGTTCCAATATGATCTTTTTATTTGTCAGATTTTGTAATCCAATGCAACATTCTCCCTTACAAGTCAGTTTCACAGTGAAAATTTACAACAACAATAAATCCATCATGCTGATTCATATCAATGACATGTTATAATGCAAACTCATAATACTGATTTAAAATTTTACTGTGAGATATAATTAAATTTACACATCTCAGCATACCATCTGTAGTTGAGAGTTTAAACCAAAAATTGAACAGCGACACGCTACCTCATTTCAATGTTGTGATTTATTCTTTGAGGGAAAACATCTTTATGCACCGCTCTTCAATAATACTTAGGAAACTGACTTTGCAGATTTTAAGGTTGTACCGTTGAACATTTCTCTATGTAAAGAGTTTGCTAAGTTAACTGGACTGACTCGTGCTGATAAGTACTCTGCTGTAGGTATATTCTCACAAGCTGGAGTGCAGAGTACATATAGGACAGACCTGATGAGTAAACTGTTAACCTTGGAGTATGCTCCAGGCTCCTGGTCACCTATTATTTTAATTTGCTGTCCTACTTGAACTTTGCACACTTAGTGCTCAGCTTGCTACGCTATTTCAGTGATACGCAGTGCAAACTCCAGAAATAGCACCTGTTCTTTCGATCAGGCATTTTACAGCCTTTAAAATCATCTTGAGTTTTGTTGCGTTAGGGTTTTAAGATCCTGGAGCAACACAGTGATGATGTCATAGAGCTGCATATCACTGGATATGAATACCAGAATGGACAGAATCAGAATGCAGCAGAAAAACTTCTGCCAGTAAGAACTCAGTGTGGCATCAAAGCAGATGATCTAGAAGTTAAGAGAACAAATATACAATAGCTGCACTGTCAATCAGTAAGTTTTAAGGTAATTTTTCAACAATATGACCAGAAAGCAGTCTTGACCAAAGCAAATCGTTGCAAGAAATATGGCAACAAACAGTGTACAGGTTGTCCAATTTAGATGGAAGATTATTCCATACATGGTTCTACTTCTTTCTTCTTTTAATGACTGACTAGCATCCTTCCATCTGTGAAAGATGATGAGAATGCTGCCCCAGACCCTAGTGAGGACACTTGCTGAACTTTCTTCAATAGTTGAACAAACTATGCAAAGGATGGGTGAAGTATCCATTTCATTTTTTTTAAGGTTGCACAGTTTTGGCAGGATTTGGCGATACAGACTTGCCCAGCATCTGCATTTCCCACTTAGCCACATAAAGTGCATCCAGACAGTTAGTCAGCATAGAGGAAGGGTCTGGAGTCCACTCAGTTGCTGGAAGGTGCTTGCTTAACAGGATCATTACTTGCTCCTAGGATTTGACTCCAACGCCTTTGACTGAGTCACACCACACAGTACAAAGTACACAGAAGTGTGTACACATGATAGTGGGCCTTAAAATTGCACCAGTACAGGGCAGCGTTCCTTTGAAATCCCCATATTTCACCTAGAGCTGTAGGATGCTAAACTGTCATCACACTACAGGGGATCTTCATGTTGCAGAGCCTATATACTATGCTTTAAGTTTCTTTGTTCACACCATGCTGCTTAAGGAGGTGATAAAACCAGATATCATAGCAACATTTAAGAGGCATTCAGGCAGAAACATAAATAGGCAGAGAACAGAATGGTATAGACCACGTGCAAGCAGATGGTAGGAGGTTTAGTATAGCACCATGGTTGGCACAGACATGGTGGGCTGAAGGGCCTGTTCCTGTGCTGTCTTGTTCTAAGAAACCAACGTACTCAATTTCCTTTTAACAGTAAACTAGTCAGTTCATGCAATGCACTTGACATTTAACATCATCCCGTGGTAAGACAACTAACGTTCTTCTTAAAGGAGGTCCTTAAAATCTAGCTCTTTAATTTGCTTTTGATCATCATGACTAATTTCTAATATCTCTTTGTGCCTGCGTCAATTTTTTTCTCCATCACACTTGTACAAACAAACTTCGGATGTTTTATTACTTTAAAGACACCTGGTAAAAGGTAAGCAGTTGTTATTTGTTTGGTCATGAAAATGGCAATTCTCTTTTACTTATAATTGAATTAGTTTTCATAAAGGAGCATAAATCATCTTAACCATTTAACTAATATCTTCCATTAAAATGAAAGCCCCAGCAACCTCAAGTCATAACCAAAACATTAAGCAAAATACTTCTGATACTGTGATATATATATTAATTTCAATCATTTGTTATGAAACCACATGCTCAACCACTATACAGGCTGAGGTCAAGTTTCAACATCAAGTTGCAGTGGTCACTTTATATAGATAACTAATCAAATGCTCAGTGTTCACACTCAATAATTTATATGTTCTAAATTCACAGGAGTTACTAGTAATAGATAAAGTTTCTGACTGATTGGGGTTATAATTCAGCAAGCTAGTTCCCAACAAGTTTAAACCCTTTAAACAGTTTAGTTTGCAGTTCTTCTCCTCTCCCTGTTCTGAAGGTATTGTTTGTAGGTGTGGAATAGTTCTCACAGCTTGACAAGCTTCACTTAAGTAGCCATTAACATGTGAACTCAAAAGAAAAATTTCAACAGACTACCTGCTTGTGAAGGACATAAAAGATCTTTTCTTCATCCTAAATTCACGTGTGCACTTTCCTGTGAGGACTGAAATTTAAGTAGTGCTGAGATCACCCAATTCTACACATAACAGGAGGTGAAATTGGGAATTTATGGTTAATGTGTACCACATCATTTGGTACATTTGTGCATTGATAAACTGGAAAAAGTGGCAATTTTCAGTCATATTTAGTACTTTATATAAAAAAAAAATGACCTGGGTGTCTTTGAACATGAATCGCAAGAAGTGAAATTGCATGTACAAGAAACAAGGAAGCAAATGTCAAATTGTACTCTAATGCTTTTTGTAACAAAGGCCCAGAGTGAACAAGTTTTACTGAAAGTGTACAGAACTTTGGTGAAATCACACCTGGAACAGTACAAAATTTTGGTCTCTTTACCTAAGGAAGGATAGACAGATTTCAACAAAAGGGTCATCATACTGATTTCCAGGATGAAGGGGACTTTTCTAATTTGTTCATGGATGAACGAGTCACTGGCTAGGCCAGCATTCATCGCCCAATCCTGATTTCTTGAGTGGTGGTGGTGAGCTATTGTCCTATAAAGGAGTGATTAAGAAGACTGGGACTATAAAATACTTAAAGGGCTGGACAGAGTGGATGCTGAAAGAGGGTTTCTGGTAGGGGAGTCCAAAACTAAAGGGCATAGATTTAATGGTGAAAAGGGGAAGATTAAAAAGGGGCCTGAGAGGCAACTTTTCATGCAGAGGCTAGTGCCTGTATGGAATGAGCTGCCAAAGGAAGTGATGAAGGCTGGTACAATTACAAGGCATCTGGATGGGTACATGAATGGGAAGGATTCAGGCCAAATGCCAGCAAATGGGACTAGATCAGTTTAGGAAATCTGGTCGGCACGGACGAGTTGGACTTAAGGGTCTGTTTCCGTGCTGTATAACTCTATGACTCCATGCTGGGGAGACCAACCAGGGCTTAACCGTTTAAAACTGAGAGCAGCAAAAACTTCTTCATTTAAAAATTGTTGTTAATCTTTGGAATTTTCTGTGCCAGAGTACTGCGGATGTTCTGTCGAATATATTCAATACAATAGGGTTATGAATGCTAGAGTTATATGGATAGGGCAGGAAAATGGAGTTGAAGAATTGGATTGGCATAGTTACATTAAATAGGCTTGAAGAGTTGCGTAATCTATATCTTGCACTCTTACACCTTCAAAACTATGCTCCTTACATGGAATCATGGACTGTCACTGTATTATACTGTTAAAACTAATAGTGTCCTTCTAAATCTAACTTGTAATCAAAGCATTCACTTTGCACCAATTAAAACAATATTTTAAAATCTTCAAGCTTCTGCAACGCTTTCAAACAGTCCAATTTCATTTGCTTCTCCAGTTGTCAATTTCAACATGCCTAACCCTCTAAGCACCCAGACAAAATACCTGAATGAACACATCAACAAAGTACATACACTGCCAACAGGCTGGTCGAAGAAACTGAAACGTTCAGTTAATCTAACAACCCATTTCCCTCTGGAGCACTCAGTTTCTGTTGACATCATTCCAGATGTACTTGGGAATATTTTAAAGCAATTATTACAGATGAATAATACAAAAAGTGGTGAACTCTCATCACAAATACAGTGCATGTGAGAATGAGAAACCCTGACCCTAATCTACACATCTGATCCACCATCCATTCTTCACTCAATTTCAGCTGTATGAAATAACAGCACAAAAATTTATATGGCTCCAGTTCCTCCGCATTTCCTTCAATATATATATTCATTTTCTTCCTGAATATTTCAACCCAATCAACATTGATGATTGGTTGTTGAGTATTGCATTTACTGCAGAGTACCTCCACCGGAGGCCTGAGGTGTATTTGTTTTATGCGGGGAGTATGACAGGTACGGCAGATGAACTAAGAGCTTGGATTAATACATACAACTAT
The DNA here is from genome assembly GCA_024137785.1 of Ginglymostoma cirratum. Lineage (NCBI taxonomy): Eukaryota > Metazoa > Chordata > Chondrichthyes > Orectolobiformes > Ginglymostomatidae > Ginglymostoma > Ginglymostoma cirratum. The sequence continues at coordinate 38,321,631 of JAHRHZ010000098.1, forward strand.
GATGCTGTAGCTATTATACAGACTTGATTGAGAGGGTTACAAGACTGACAGCTTAGCTTTCCAGGATTTAGATGTTTCAGGTGAGATAGAGAGGGATGTAGCGTCACTGATATGGGAGAATATCATAGCGTTGCTTGGGGAGGACACCTTGGAGGGCTCATCCAGTGAGGCCATTTGGGTAGACTTACAAATAAGGCGGCGCAATTACTTTGATGGGCTTCCCAACAGCCAGTAGATGATACAGGAACAGATACGTGAACAGATTATGGAAAAATGTAGAATAACGGGGTTGTTCTGGAGGAGTGATTTTAACTTCCCCTACACAGACTGGGACTTACTGCCAGCGGCTTGGATGGGGTGGGAGAGGAATTTGTTAGGTGTGTCCAGGATGATCCTCGCTGGATGAGCCCTCCAAGGCGTCCTCCTCAAGCAGAGATATGATATTCTCCCATTTCAGTAATGCAACACCCCTAGCCCTCTTCCACTTCCCTCTCTATCTCACCTGAAACATCTAAAGGATGACTTTTTGAAAGGATATGTAAGGAGTCCAACCAGGGAAGAGGCCATACTCGAATTAATACTGGGGATTGAGCCTGGCCAGGTGAAGCACTGCAGGAACAGTGACCATAATTCTGTAAGTTTCAATTTACTTATAGATAAGGACAAGAATAGTTCTTGTGAAAGCACTAAATTGGGCCAACAACATGACTTCCACTGCTACCAGAATATTAGGCAGGGACTAGAGAATGTACATTGGGGGCAGCTATTTGAGGGTAAATCCACATCTGGCATGAGGAGAATCTTTTAAAGACCAGTTGATTAGAGTTCAGCAGCAGTATGTTCCTGAGAAAATGAAAGATAAACGATGGCAAGATTCAGGAATCTTGGACGTCAAGAGAAATTTAGAGCTTAGTCTAAAAGAAAAAGGAGGCATAAGTAAGGTTTAGGAAACTGAAGACAGGCAGAGCCCTCAAAAGGTTACAAAGATATCTGGAAAGAACTCAGATAAGAGCTAAATAGGGCCATGAAATGTCTTCGCCAGAAAAGAATTAAGGAAATTCCCAAGATGTTTAAAGGGTAGGTCCACTCAAGGACAATGGAGGGAATTTATGCATGGAATCGGAGTTAGGTCCTTCGCGCCAGTATTCACACGGGAGAAGGGCATGGTGGATGGTGAGTCTTAGGAGGGATATGTTGATATTCTGGGCCATGTCAACATGAAAAAAGGTGGTGGTGCTCGGTGTTTAGAAGAGCATTAAGGTAGACAAGTCACAAAGACCTGACGGGATCTATCCCAGAATGTTGAGGGAGGCAGGTGAGGAAATTGTTGGGGCTTTGAATGAAATCTTTATATGCTCTTCAGTCACAGAATTTGTCCCACAGAACTGAAGAATAGCTAACAACAGGGCAACAAGAATAATGGGGAAATTACAGGCCAGTGAGCCTTACCTTAGAGGTAGGCAAAATACTGAAGATGATTTTTTGGGTTAGGATTTACTCGCATTTGGAAAAATATGGACTTATTAGCAATAGGTAGCATCACTTTGTGCAGGAAAGACTGTGTCTCACAAACCTGATTGAGTTTTTTTGAGGAAGTGACAAAGATGATTGATGAGGGCAGGACGGTAGACATTGTCTATATGGACCTTAGCAAGGCTTTGACAAGGTCCCTCATGGCAGCATGATACAAAAAGTTAAGTCACATGGGATCCATACTGAGCCGGTAAAATGGGTAGAGAACTGGCTTAGTCATAGGAGACAAAGAGTAGAGGTGGAAGGGTGTCTTTCTTACTGGAGATCAGGGACGCAGGGACCAGTGCTGGGACCCCTGTTGTTTGTAATACATGTAAATCATTTGGAGGACAATGTAGGTAGCCTGACTAGTAGGTTTGTAGCTGATACAAAGATTGGGAGAGTTGCAGATAGTGAGGAGGATTGCCAAAAGGATCCAGCCAAATATAGACAGACTAGACACTTGGGCAGTGAAATGGCAGATGCATGTTAATCCAGAGGTGATGTATTTTGGGAGATCCGATGCAGGAAGTATAGGTAAATGACAGAACTCTTAGCAGCATTAATGTACAGAGAGATCTAGGCATACAGGTCTACAATGCCCTGAAAGTGACAACACAAGTGGATAAAGTGGTCAAGAAGGGATATGGCACGCTTGTCTTCATTGGTTGGGCACAGAGTATAAAAAGTCGCCAAGGCATGTTGCAGCTGTATAATTCTTTAGTTAGGCCACGTTTGGAATACTGTGTACAGTTCTGGTCACCACACTAGCAGAAAGATGTGGAAGCTTCGGAGAAGATACAGAAATGGTTTACCAGGGTGTTGCCTGGTTTGGAGGGTATTAGCTATTCAGAGAGACTGGACAAACTCGGTTTGTTTTCACTTGAATGTCGGAGGCTGAGGGGTGACCTGATAGAGGTCTACAAAATTGACAGGCATGGATAGAATCGATAGTCTGAGTTCTTTTCCTAAGTTAGAAATGTCAGTTACTAGGGGACACAACTTTAAAGATAAAAGGAGAGTCACTTCAAAAGAGATGCAGGTTTTTACACACAGAGGGTGGTAAGTGCCTAGATTGCACTGCCAGAAGCAGCAGTGGAGGTGGATACAATAGTAACATTGTAAAGGCATCTTGACAAATACATGAATAGCCAGGTTAGAGGGACTGACATGTAGAGACACAAGGTTTTTTTTAGTGTAGAAAAGCATCATGAGTTGGTGCAATTTTGTTGGGCCAAAAGGGCCTGTTCCTGTGTGGTACTGTTCTTTGTTCTAAAATACATTTAGCTTATGTATAATTGCTTAGTTTATCTGTTTTCTATTAAACAGTCAAAAGAAACCTCTATATCTAACAAAATGATGTCATTTTGACCTTGAACTAAAAATAAGTCATCTTCGGTTTAGTAATAACATTATGTAATCATTTGGACATCTAACTGTAAGGAAGCAGCAAAGTTTAGATTGAAGCCTTGAATTTCTTTTCTCGCCTCAAACCAGATTCTAGTGAGTAGGGAAAACATAAAAGTTTTTTTGTTAAAGTTAAAGTTAAACCTTTGTTGTAGTTACTCTTAGAAATAATGTCACCATACACGTATCTTCTCAAAATCAACTTGTATTTCAGGCAATTTTAAAGATCCTTACATGTAAGGAAAGGTATAATCAACATGAAGAAATACAAAAGGTCATACCCGGTGTATCCGTTCAGGTTATGAGCAGAACATGCTGGATTGGTAGGTTTAATGGAAACAATTAAGAATGGCTTAAAATGCCAGCTGTGTTTAGCATTATAATCCTCTAAGCTTCCCAGGTCTACTCAAATTGATACAGTAAACATTCAATTCAATACACTTTCTGAAAATACACTTAATACTGAGGGTCAAAATTAATCATAGCTGTAAGGCACTATGCACAAAAACAACTTGCACATGCTCAAGCTGGGAAAGTCATACAAGTTTAACTCTTAACTTCATCAACTTGTATTAGTATTTTTAAATATTAAGCCTGCTTCTTTATGTCCAAAACATCTGATTTTTGGAAACTGTGAATTGCAACATATAGTTAAACCCATAAACTTCATCTAAATCAAGTAGTCAAATTGAAAAAATCTAATGAAATATCAATTTAACGACAGTAAACTCGTCTGTCATAAGCTAAAATATTTCTATTAACGGACACATCATGGGTCAACAATCTTTTCTTTTAACTTTCTCTCTACGGACTTCTACGCAAAACTCATGATTATGGCTAAGCCTGACAATTTCTCCCTTCAGGCCACATGTTTCATGATTTGAAAAGGCTTTAGAAATGTCCCAAAGGAGGAAAACAGAGCTTGCTTATGGGACAGAAAGAAAATACCCTCCGGTGGTCTACATTCTTGCCAACAACATGACTTCCACAGCAAGCCAGCACATTCTGTTAACAGAACAGGAAGAGTAAAACCAATCTGAACCCAAAAAGATCTTTAAGACCCTTCCAAAATAATTAAACCAGCTCTATGTTTTACGACTGGTTTTCAAAACAAAAATCAGGCTTTTTAAACAGTAGACTATTGTACATTGACTTGAATAGAGACTGCAGCATGGGTCTAAGAAAATCTGGATTGCACTGCCCCAATCAAGACCACAGTTGATTTTAAAGAAAGCTTCCTTTATCTAATAAACACAGACCAACTTCCTAGTTTCTATCCATCAGTCAAATGTCTGAAACCTCCCACTTTTACATGGGGAAAGCCAGGAAGGGCTATGCCTCATTTACATGCTAGTTGTTAATGATATAGAAACTATTCATTTTTGTCGTAAATCTTCTGACAATAATACTGCTAAGAACAGAAAATAGTAAAAGCTCAACACCCATTACAATGCAGACAGTTTGCAAAAGCACACAATTTGAAATCTGATGACTAAATTACTATAAGATGTCAGTGTTAAATTCAATATCAGTCTGATTTATATAAAATGCCTAAAAGGAACAGCAATTAATTACTAAATTGTGTACCAGGCAGACTTTTTTTTTGTAGAAATCAGCACCATTGCAAAATGCATAACTGAGCTTTTTGTTGGAACTATGACAACCACTTGGCAGCGGTCACGTTCCTCAAACATTTTATGATTTAACATGACGATACTGCAAATTGCAAAGAGGACAACAAATAAGGTAAAAAAAATTAGTGAAGTATAGATGTGAGATAAGTAACAGAAATTTTCACTTTCTTAGTTAAATAATTATTGCAGAACCAAAGCCAACTTTTCAATGAAACTGCACTGATCTCACAAAAGCTTCAGTGTTCAGCAGATGTATATGCAGAAAGGTTGATTTGAGGCACGAGGAAAAACGAAGTTTAGAAAAAAAAAGCCGCATTGTATTCATTTTAAAAAAAGCATCATGATTGACAGAAACCATATTTTGGCCCATCGTAGAAGAATCAATTCTTTTAAACTTCTTGAATTCTAAAATAAACAGTTAAAAAGTAAGAAATGTGTAAAAATGTGAGAAATATTCCAATGCAGGCTACATTCCACATGCCATGCACAACTTTGTTGCGCACTTCATTCAGGGTTATCTCTGAGATGTTGCTGTGTGTTTCTACCTCAGGGCTTCCCAAAGTAGGGGTCAAGACTGAGGTAGGGCCACAAGCTGAAGTTTTGAGGTCCCAAGCTCAGCAGCAGCAATGGCCATCACATTATAACAACGGTGCACCGGCTTTACTGCACCCCTGCTTTCATGGTCCCTCTACCCAATTCCCTCAGTTCTCATCGACAAGTCACGACAATTTTCAACTCTTGATATGGGTTATAAATGGGGAACAGTATATCAAAAACACTGGTCTACGTAATGGTGATTCCATTTCACTTGAACCTTTCTGAGATATTTCTCCGAAGACAAAAAGTAAATAAATGTAAATATTTCACATTACTTCCACTCCGAATTACACATTTCCAGAATGCGTTACTAACAGGTTGCTTGGCAGAGAACTAAAGTGGCATGAGGCAGCACTTAACAGCTTAACAAATGCATTCAATGCACTGCACCATGAATTCTCCTCTACAAAGTACTGACTTGAGCTGTAATATTCAATGGGTGTGCCATATGAAACGTAGCAAAGCCAAATTTGCCACCAAAGAAAGTAAACAAAGTCAAAAGAGAAACAGCAGCAACCATGTCATTCTTTGCCACTCTCAGTTCCTAGTAATCTGATCAAAAAGCACTTTTGGGTCTGCCTTGGTTAACACAGGAGCTTTGCAGCACAGAAATGCTCTTCAGCTGACATATCCATCTAAGTGTTTATGCTCCAAATGAGCCTCATCAGACCTTCCTTCATCTTAACATACAGCAAAACCGCTAATATACTTATTAGACTCATCTTCTCTAACTTGAATAGTTCCCTGTATAAGTTGGTTAAGTTCAAGGTAATCAATCAGAAATGATATAGCTTAGTTAAACATGATTTCTGTTTGCCAAAGTTACTGGAGTTCTTTGAAGAAGTAACTTGTGATGTTGATAAAGGGGAACCAGTGGATGTATTGTACTTAGATTTCTAGAAGACACTTGATAAGGTGCCACAAAGTTTATTTAAATAAAACTTCATAGTGTAGGATGCAGCATATCACCATATCTAGAAGACTGGCTGGCTAATAGGAGGCAGAATGTAGGAATGAATGGGTCTTTTTAAGGCTGCAAGGATATCAAGTAATATGCTATAGGGGTCCATGCTGGGGCATCAGCTCTTGGCAATTTATATAAATGATATCGATGAAGGGACTAAGGGTATGGTAGCTAAATTTGCTGATGACTTAAAGATAGGTAAGCAAGTGAGCTGTGAAGAGGTCATGAGAAGCCTACAAAGGGATATGAATAGTTCAAGTGAATGGGCAAAAATCTGATAAATTAACCATAATGTGAGAAAGTGTGAAATAGCCGATTTTGGTAGAAAGAATGAAAAAGAAGCACATTATCTAAATGGTGAGAGGTTGCAGAGAGATCTAGGTGTCCTGGTCCTTGAATCACAGAAGGTTAATATGCAGGTTCAATAAGTAATCAGGATGGCTAATACAATAAACATAAAATTTTAAGGGTAAATGAATGCAAGAGTAAAAAGGTTATGCTTCAGTTACACAGGTCATTGATGAGACTGCATCTGGAATACTGCGTACAGTATTGGAAACCATACTATGGGAAGGATGTTAATGCTTTGGAAGCAGTTCAGGGAAGGTTTACTAGACCAATACCTGGGAATGAGCGGATTGCTTTATGAGGAAAGGCTAAGCAGACTATGCTTGTATCCTTTGGAGTTTAGAAGAAGAGTCAGAGGTGATTTGATTGAAACATACAAGATCCTGAGGGAGCTTGACTGGTTGAATGCTGAAAGGATATTTCTTCTTCTGGGAGAATCTAAAACTAGGGGTCAGAGTTTAAAAATAAGGAGGTGCCCATTTAAGAAAGCTATAGGGAAATATCTTTTCTCTCAGAAAGTTGACAGTCTTTGGAATTCTCTTCCTCAAAGGGCAGAGAATGCAGAATCTTTAAATATTTTTAAGGCAGACGTAGATAGATACTTGATTACTAAGGGGATGAAAGATTATTGGGGATATACAGGAATGTAAAGTTGAGGTTAAAACCAGATTAACCAGGATGTTGTTGAATGGTGGAGCAGGTTCGAAGGGTCGAGTGGCCTACTCTTGTTCCTTGTTCATTTGTTTGTATCTTCTTGTAAAAGTAACGTTGTTTGCCTTGGGATCAATAAGTAAAAAGAGGCAGTATGCAAGTACAATAAGTGCTTAAAAAGGCAAATGGAATGGTGTTGTTCACTACGAAGGGAAGGGATATAAAAAGTTTTATGACAGTCGTATAGGCCATTGGTGAGACATATGGAGTGGTGAGTACAGCTTTGATCTCTTTACTTAACAAAAGGACAAAAACATTTGGAGCAGATCAGAGAAGGATCACACTGCTGATTCCTGGGATGAAGGGGTTAGTTTAAGGAGGTTGGATAGTTTTTGACCTATATCCATTGGAGCTAAGGAGATTGACAGGTGACATTATGGAAATATAAAATATCCTGAGGGATCTTGACAGGGTAAATGCTCTCCTGGAGTGGCTAGAATAGGAGGCATTAAAAATAAGGTGAGGAGAAATTTATCTTCGAAGAGTTGAGAGTCTGCAATTTTCTTCCCAAGACCGTGCAAGCAGAGTTGTTGAGTTCGACAGACTAACAGAGTAAAATGGTTTGGCAGTAGGAATTGGAGTCGAGGCCATGATCACGATCTTGTCAAATGGCAGACCATGCTCCAAGTGTGAATCAGCGTAATTTTGCTCCTAATTTGCATGCTCAGAAGTGGTTGAGAGTTGAACATAAAATGCCAGAACAATGTCACCAACGGAAGTGTTGTGAAATAGATTTTTCCCAAAGATCTTACACCTTAATTGATCCCACCTGTACACTAAACTGCCTCGCTCATCACTTCAGAAATTATCCTATATCAAAGGAATACAGAGTACAGGGCTAACGGTAAGATTCTTGGTAGTGTGGATGAACAGAGATCTCGGTGTCCACGTGCATAGATCCCTGAAATTTGCCACCCAGGTTGATAGGGTTGTTAAGGCGGCGTACGGTGTGTTAGGTTTTATTGGTACAGGGATCGAGTTTCAGAGCCGTGAGGTCACGTTGCAGCTGTACAAAACTCTGGTGCGCCCGCACTTGGAGTATTGCGTACAGTTCTGGTCACCGCATTATAGGAAGGATGTGGAAGCATTGGAAAGGGTGCAGAGGAGATTTACCAGGATAACAAGCATGGGGCTGGATGAACACAGCAGGTCAAGCAGCATCATAGGAGCAGGAAAACTCGACGTTTCGGGCCTAAACCCTTCATCAGATTCTCCAGCATCTGCAGTACCTTTTATCTCTGATACAGATTTACCAGGATGTTGCCTAGTATGGAGGGAAGGTCTTATGAGGAAAGGCTGAGGGACTTGAGGCTGTTTTCATTAGAGAGAAGAAGGTTAAGAGGTGACTTAATAGAGACATACAAGATGACCAGAGGATTGGATAGGGCTGTGACAGCCTTTTTCCTCGGATGGTGACGGCTAGCATGAGGGGACATAGCTTTAAATTGAGGGGTGATAGATATAGGACAGATGTCAGAGGTAGATTCTTTACTCGGAGAGTAGTCAGGGCATGGAAGGCCTTGCCTGCAGCAGTTGTAGACTCGCCAACTTTAAGGGCATTTAAATGGTCGTTGAATAAACATATGGATGATAATGGAATAGTGTAGGTTAGATGGGCTTCAGATTGGTTTCACAGGTCGGCGCAACATCGAGGGCCGAAGGGCCTATACTGTGCTGTAATGTTCTAAATAAATGAGTTTTCCATAAAATAATTTCCTATTAATATCTCTCATGCAACGGTGGGGAATTTATTCTTTACAACATAACTGATCTGCTAAAGCTTCAGCACGTGTTTTATGATGACTATCCATAGCTGTAACTGTTGTGGTTTGCTATATTAGAAGGGACTCTTCTGCCCCTCTTCTGCAGCTACAGTCATGCCCAGATGTCCTTCGAGAGGGAGCATGCAATGTCTATTGCCACCCTTGATGCCTTTAGAGTGAGGTGGGCACCACACTGGGTGGAGAGCTTCTATCTCCCTTTCCAACTCCATTTTGATTTAGCCCCCTCGCCCTACCTCTCACTCACCTCTGATGGTCTGAATTTCCCTTAATAGGCTTTCCATATGAATTAAGCAATTGGGAAAACACTGGTGATTCACTGGTGGTGGTTGTCAGATGAAAAAGGAATCACAAGTGATTGGTGATGGGAAAAATAATGTCCAGCTGTGTGTAAGAGCATTTCTGGACTTAAAGAAGAAATAAAATCATAGATGGGGTTCTTAAGGTGTAAAGGTCATGTCCCTATTCCTGGGCCAGAAGGACTGGGCTCAAATGTTACCTACTCCAGAAGAACGTAATAACCTCTCTGAGCAGGTTCACCAAAAAAATACAAAGGAGGTGGTGGGGATACTGTCGGAGTTTTGTACTCCTGGCTTTGATAAAAAAATGTTTGCAGCAAGCAATTTTATACAAAAGGAATAAAGCTCAAAACAACAGCTCACCTTATTAAAGTTTCATCAGCAATAGTTGACAGCACAAAATCATGTTGTCCTTAAAAGGTATTATAATAAAAAAAACTCAATGTACGTGAACCTTGTAAAAGGTTCTTGAAATACCAGAAACTATAAACACCAAATAAATATCAATTTGCAGTCATGTAGTAAAAATATCATAATGTGCATCACAAAACTCAACAGGAAGCCGCACTAGATGGTGTCAAGTCAGTTCACTCAAACTTTGGTCATAGAGGAAGGTTTTAGTAGCCATCTTCGGGTGGGAGTGCGCACAGGCGACAGGGAGAGGGCATAAGCATGTGAGTGCAAGAGACAAAGACAGAAAAATAAACGAGTGCGGCAAACAATTTAGGGAGAAAGTTCGAAACAAAAACAAAGTTACTGGAAAAGCTCAGCAGGTCTGGCAGCATCTGCCAGAACGTTCTGAAGAAGGGTCACCAGACCTGAAATGTTAACCATTTTCTCCTTCACAGATGCTGCAGGCCTGCTGAGCTTTTCCAGCAACTTTGTTTTTGTTGCTGATTTACAGCATCCGCAGTTCTTTCGGGTTCTACTTAGGGAGAAAATTCCTTTCCTTAGAATCTTATGTACAGATACCAATTGAACCCTTAATGCCAAAAACAACCCAAGACTCATTATTGTAGGTGTCTAATCCATTTTAATCAAAACCTTTCTTTGCCATCTTTAAGAAAGTCAAATAGAGCTAATACAAGGAGCACACGCACACTGCTAGTACGTTTTTTTCAAAGTCAAGCAGCACAGTACCTCCTAAAAACTGCTAAAGTTAAACCTCTACCATAACCAGCTAATTTTTCGAAGTTACTGAAGATCTGAGCATTTCAAGTTCTGAAATTTTAACATATTCAAGTACTGCATCTCTATTTTGACTAAATTTGGTGAGCAACTTTAAGAAGAAAGAAAATATACCAAGGTGAAAATTCATAATGGTAGTCATTAAGACTATACAGCTGGTGCGGAGCTTTGACTATTGAGGCTCAGTTTTGTGCTTGCACATCCTTGACTGAATAAATACATCTCACAACAGAAATGGCACATTAATCAGAGATCATTGTAGGTATTCCAATATTCAAAAGTAATTCTGAGGAAGTCTGAGGGAGAAGACAGAACGAAGAGGAAGTTTTGAAAATAGTAGAACCCTCTGAACTGATTTTCAATAACATCATAATACTGACATTGACCAATATGTGTGAACAATACTGAATATCATGTTGAGCCAGATTTATACGATGAATTAAAATCTGCAAGTCAAATTCCAACCTTAAGAACTAAATGTCCTTATAAATTTCAGAGTTGTACAGAATTTGACAAATATTTGGTGGCCCGGCAGTAAAGGTCTACAGAACAGATTTCAAAGTACACTTCAGGCAATTTGCTAATTCCCACCATTAATTTTTAGTACAGCTTCCATTGAATGCACTGATTTATATCCAAAAGCAGATGTGAAGCAAACCAATTTGGAAGATGCTACCTGTGAGCTCACTGAATGATAAAAATACTTTTGACTTGAAGTGTTTTCGAGAATGCAAATCCTGCCCTTAATGAGAAAACAAACATACCTTTGCTTGCTGCAGGTGAGAAGAGTTTCTCTGAGCCTACATCTGATGCCTGTGGGAAAAGTGGAGAAAATATAGAGTTAACATTTAGGTTATAATCCAAGGTATTACTTGAAAATCACCAGTAGAGGGAAGTGTTCTGCCATCAAAGCTTACAAGATCATTAGCAATACACGCTTTTTAGAAGAGCATAATGTCAATAGGTTTCAAATATTCTATTTGCCTAGGTTTAAATGGAAAATGAAGTCTTCCAATCCAACTTTTAGTGAGGAAACAGTTGTGGCCGCAACCGAGAGACAGCATTTCAAGGGTTCTTGAAAGAAAAATGCTCTTACACAACAGTCCCATGTGAATAAACAAAATATGGCATGGAAAGAGAGAAAATATGGCTATAAACAAGCTCTAGCTCTTCAACAAATATATTTTCAAATTGCGTGGAGAGGCTGTTCAGTAGAAAGCAACCCACAGGCCTTGAAACACAAGCAAAAACTGCCAACAGAGCCATGACATTTGCACTGCAGGACATGCAATTCATAGGAATTTTGCAAACATTTTCAATCAACAATTTCCTAGCAAAACTGAATATTTGGAGTTGAAGCAACCAGACAATGGGTTATGTCAGAACTATTTTCACTAATTTTTCAAAAATGCAGTAAGAAAGGAACATATACAGTCCATGTTGCACTCCTGGATGGAATTGACACAGCAGTCGGCAAAGTTCTAGCAAATTTCTTTGATCCCCTCAGCCCTGGCTTACTTAGACAGTGCCATTTAGTCAATTAACCCCATCACTTTGATCTGGTCTCCCCTTGGTGCAAGGGGATTGAACTTCCTTCAAGTTTCACATGCCAAGGCTTCCCACCAGTCATAAACATGACTTGTCAGGCTCAGTAAACCTTTTGTACTCAAAATTGATTTTCAATGAAAACCATCTGTGGTTACAGGATTCTCAAGTAACCCAGCTAATGTAAGCAGTTACACAATTTGCTTAATGCCAATGAGGGGTGGTAAGGTAAAGGATTAACAGATACGTTAAAATGGTTTGGGACTCTGAAAGCCGCTGCTCGCTAATTTGGGGGTAACGTATATGAGGCTCTTAAATGTGTACAATATATTTTATAGGGGGTGTAAACACCATGACTCGCAAAATGACAATTTAGGACTGTGCAGCTAACTTGTTATTTTTACTCATATAAATTTCTACCATTGGCAATCTGAACATCCTGTTTATATAAAATAGTAGCAGCATTCTTAAAAAAGAAATTCTACTACTATAAAGAAAAATATTCAAACACAAATCCAAAAACAATCACGATTTGGAAACTTCGAGCAAAGTTGGTGAAAATAGCTACTTATTAAAAAAGGTGTGAATGCATATTCCGTTGGCCACAAATCAAACTTCTTTTCATCCATTCAGCTCACATATGTAAACTTGAAAGGAAAATGTTTGTTACATGTTCAAATAATTTCTGGATTGCTCAAGGGCAGTGTCGGCCAGTGATCCCAATACTGGATCACTACCTTGATGCAGCAGAGCAACACTGGTGACAAACTGCTGATCAAAAGCTTATACCACTTACAGTAGCAGCTGCAAGTATCAATACAATTTAAATCCAACCTGCTTAATTGGTTTATGTGGACTGCTCCATCCCAGGCAATATCCAGCTGAATTTCCTTGAAATAGATAAATAAATAGCACATTCCCACTGGCTAGTGAGTCTAAAACCAGGGCCATAACCTCAAGGCCGAAAAATGAAGATGAGCATGAATTTCTTCACTTAAAGGTTGGTGAAGCTTTGGAATTTACAGGGATAGAATAGGTGTAACAAGCCATTAGAACAGAAAATGGCTAGGTATTTAGGTAGCAAAGGAATGAATGAGGGTTTCAGAAGGTGAACTGAAGTGGAGTTAAATTGCTCAATCTCTCAGAGGTGAAAATAGGTTGAATTGGCGTTGGCACAAATACAGGTTTGGCAGCTCACTGCATGGTCAAAATGAAGCCAAGGTTGCAGACAGACTGCTTTAGACTCAGACAATGGCCAGCTAGAGGGACAGACTTGGTACTTGGCAGCTAGGGAATGAAGTCTGGGAGCAGGGACTAAAAAAAAAATGAAGTCTTTCTAATAATTAACTAGTGATAAGTTCTACCTATCCAGTGGTAGATGCCATATTAATAGACAGATAATTTAGCATCAGTGCAGGAGTCAAACAAAAGAGATGGTGGTGAGGTACAACTGGATGTCATCAGTGTACATATGACTAATTGAAACTTTGCTTCTAGATGAACAGCATGTAAATGGAAAAGTGCAAGAATTGATCATTGAGGAGGTTACAACTGGGGACTTAAAGCTCAAGGTATTTGGGAAGAGTCAGCACAGCTTTGTGAAAGGGAAATCATGTTTAACTAATTTATTGGATTTCTTTGAAAGAGTAACATGCACTGTGGATAATGAGTAGACTACAGAAAACTTGATTTCCAGAAGGCATTTGACAAGGCCCCACAAAGGTCATTGTGCAAAGTAGGAGCTCCTGGTGTGAAGGTGACATATTAAAATGGACAGAAGGTTGGTTGGCAGAAAACTGGCAGCATGCACAAATACATCCTTTTCAGAATATCAGGATAGAACATAGAACATAGAACAGTACAGCACAGTACAGGCCCTTCGGCCCATGGTGTTGTGCCGAACTTTTAACCGAAACCTAAGGTCTATCTAACCTCCACCACTAATTTATACTATCACCCATATGCCTATCTAATAGCCACTTAAATGCCCCTAATGAGGCCGACTCCACTACCCTCTCCAGCAATGCATTCCACGCCTCTACCACTCTCTGAGTAAAGAATCAATCTCTAAAAAATCTATCTCTGACGTCTCCCTGATATCTACCTCCTTTCACTTTAAAACTATGTGCCCTTGTAAAAGCTACCTCCACCCTAGGAGAAAGTCTCTGGCTGTCTACTCTATCTATACCTCTGATCATTTTGTACACCTCCCATCCTTCGTCATTCTAAAGAGATGTAATAAGTCATCTCAGCTTTTTACGATTTATATGATTTAGATGAGGGAAGCAAAGGCTTGATGGCTAAACTTGCAGAGGACACAAAAAAGGTATGTTGTGTTGCGAAGAAGACATATATAGAAAGTTTGATTGAGTGGGCAAAATTCTGGTAGATGGAATATAGTGTAGGAAAATGTAAAGTTAGTCTCTTTGGCAGAAAGAGTAAAAAAGGACAAAATATAATTTAATTGGAGAACGGCTGCTGAATTCTGAGATGCAGAAGGATCTAGGTGTGCGTGTTCAAGAGTCACAAACAGTTAGGATACAGGTAGAGACAGTAAAATGGTAATGTAACGTTATCCTTTATTATGAAAGGAAATGAACGTAAAACTAAGGACAATGTACTTCAGTTACAAGGCATTGGTGAAACCCCATTTTTAATATTCTGTGCACATTTGCTCTCTTTAATTAAGGATGGAAGGAAATGCATTTGAAGTGGTTCACAGGTAGTTTACTAGATTAATACCTGAAATGAGAATGTTGTCTTATGAGAAAAGGTTGAACTGATGGGGCATTTTTCCACTGGAGTTTAGAAGAGTGAGTGGTGCCTTTGCTGAAGTATGTAAGATCCTGGATGGTCTGACAGGTTGCTTGTGGAAAGGATGTCTCCTCTCAGTCCAGAGGTAGGGGACAATGTTTAAAAATTTGAGGTTACCCTTTTGGGCAAAGATGAGGTGAAATATTTCCTTTCAGAGGCTGGAGACACTTTGGAACTCTGCCTCAGCAACTGGTGGAGGTGGCGTCATTGACTTTTTTAAGGCAGAGGTAGATCAGATTCTTGTTAGGAAAGGGAATCAAAATTATCAGTGATAATTGGGAATGTGGAATTTGAAACATAAACAGCTCATTCATGACCTTATTGAATGCCAGATCATACTCAAGGGGGCAAATAGTCTACTGCTGCTCTTAAATTGTATGTTCAAATATACAAGGGGGGGGACAATGGCCAGTGGTATTATCGCTGGACCGTTAATCCAGAGACCCAGATAATGTTCTGGGGACCTGGGTTCAAATGCCGCCATGGCAGATGGTAGAATTTAAATTCAATATATATCTGGATATTAATAATCTATTGATGACCGGGAATCCATTGTCGATAGTCAGAAAAACCCTTCTGGTTCACTAATTTCCTTGAGGGAAGGAAACTGCCATCCTTACCTGGTCTGGCCTACATGTGACTCCAGACCCAAAGCAATGTGGTTGACTCTCAACTGCCCTCTGGACAATTAGGGATGGACAATAAATGCTGCTAGCGATGCCCTCACCCTGCGAATGAATAAAGAAAAAAAAATGCGGAATTGGAGAGGATCAAGATTAGATCCTGGGGGTATAGGCACCAATGGAAAATATCCAAGAGAAGTCATTGCAATTGATAATTTTGCGAAGATTAGATGCGTAAGAATGGAATTAAGTGTGAGTCGTTCATCAGAGTTGGATGACAGCAGACAGGCATTGGAGGAAGGCAGTGTAGTATTCTATGCTAAAGGCTGCAGACAGGTCGGCAAGCAAGAGGAGCTGATTGTTTGTCTCTAGTTCAAACCAACATTGCAGAAGATCACTCATTCCCACCTTCAACCAGAAGTTAGCCATTGAATTCTTTACAAAGGAAGCTGACAATGAGAGATTCAGGTCAAAGAAAACTGGTGACTGTGCACATATGCATGGCACACTTGGCACTTGTAGCAGCTCACTGCTTGTGTAAACACAGTACAATGACCGAGTTGGAGGAAACTAGAGTATTTCACATGCATACAGATTGTATGAACATGCACATTTTTAACTGCAGTCAACAGACAAATGTTAGAGAAATTCAACTGAACCAGCAGTATCTATGGAGAGCCAAACACAGTTAAATGTTTTGAGTCTGTTAGGACTCTTCTTCGAAAACAAAAAGAACTAGAAATTGGTGCTTTTTAATATCTTTGACAGAGGTGGTGGGGAAGCAAGTGGCACAAATGGCAAGCATGCCCAGAGCAAAAGTCAAAGCAAGTGGTAATGCTGATCGAGGAGAGATAGAGACAGAGAATAAATTATAGATGTGAAAAGGGAAAAGGGTTCACTGTACTGACATCAAAGCCAACAAGACACAAACAAGTTTCAGGGAGGTGGACTGTAATCAAAATGGAGGATACAGGTCACGCTCTGAACTTGTTGAACTCAATGTTGAGTCCTGAAGGTTGTAAATTTAAAACTGAAATAAGGAAGAATTTCTTCTCTCAGAGGGTTGGCAGTCTTTGGAACTCCTACCATACAGAGCTGTGGGGACACAGTCCTTGTGTATATTTATGCCAAAGATCGATTTTTGATCATTAGGGGATCAGAAGTTACAGGGAAAAGGCAGGAAGTTGGGTGTGAAGAGTGCCAGATCAACTATGATCCTATGGAATAGCAGAACAGACTTGAGGGACCAAGTGGCCTACACCTGTTCCTATTTTTTATGGTCTTATGGTAAAGTACCAAAGAGGGGAATGTGGTGCTGTCCCTCCAGTTTGCATTGAGCTTCAATGGAACACTGCAGGCCCAGACCAGAAATGTTAGCATATATTCTATATGGTTTGACAGCAAGCATTATCCAGACTTTTCAGTTGCTTCCTCTGGGCATCCTTACCATCTGTTCCACTCGTTTCTCCTCCCCCGTGAACAGAATTAAAAACTACCATCTTTTAGCTCCTTTCAGTTCTGCAGAACAGGAGAGGCAATGGCCTAGTGGTATTACTGTTAACACAGAGACCCAGAAAACATTCTGGGGACCTGTGTTCAAATCCTGCCATGGCAGGGTGGTGGAATTTGAATTCAACAATGTCTGGAATTAAGAATCTAAGGATGACCACAAATCCATTGTTGACTGTCAGGATAAACCCATCTGGTGCACTAATGTCCTTTAGGGAAGGAAGCTGCCATACCTACCTGGTCTGGCCTACATGTGACTCCAGACCCACAGCAATGTGTTTGACTCTAAACTGCCCTCTGGGCAATTAGGAATGGGCAATAAATGCTGCCTAGCCAGAAACACCCTCATCCCGTGAATGAGAAAAGGAGAAGTCATATCAGACTTGAGATGTTAATTCTGTTTCTCTCTCCACAAATGTGGCCTGGCCTGCTGAGTTCATTTGGCATTTTTAGCTGCATAATCATCTTTGTTTCAGAGTACAACTGAAGAATTAATTTGTAGACAAGGTTCCTACAAAGTTCTGGCACAGCAAAGTTGAAACAAAAATTTTAGACAAAAATAGAAAATACAGTTTAGTATGCATTCACTACCGACTCACGCTAAATTTTCCCTAAAGATTTATAGGAAGAATGTGGTATGTACGTACAATTCAGATATAATGATCAGAAAGTTTATAGTTTTTCATGGTCACCAACCTTGGATTGGCAAAGAGGTTACAGATCATATCCATTGCTTTGCTGATTTCATCAGGCAAATACATACTGTTGGCCTGCGACAACACTGCTAAACTAGAACCAAAGAAAGGAACAGTCCTAGGGAGTATAAAGGGAGTTATTTTAAGGCTATGGCCTCATTTCAGCGTCAGATAAAATGTTCTCTTTTGTCTTGATAATTTCTCATCTGCGCTGCTACACATTCCCAAGCATCTATCATAATGTCTATTGCTACAGAATGAAGAGTCTACAGTACTCAAAGGGTTAAAAAAAGAAATTACTGTTTGTTGTAAGTGTGGATCTCTGAAAGGATTGTGCATAAGCACCAACAAGTTAAATATCTTAGTCTTCAACCAACCCTGTGGATTTTGTCTGCTGGGAGTCTGTACCCATGGTGTGTAATTCTCCTAAGTGCATAAAATTTGAAAAAGCAAAACCATTTCCTTCCTGAACACAGTGGATTCATTTCTATTAACTGCACACTATCATAGTGTAAACTCCTGTGAAATAGCTTTCCATGATTGTTCTCAACCATGTTAAATCAGAATCAGAGACATTGAAATTTTGATCAACCCTGAATGGCAGGCTGGTGCTGGTGAAAAGTCATTTTGACTAAAATAAAACAGGTTAGAAGTACCATATAACAGTACACAACTTGGAACACATTTTAACCAGATTCCAATGCACAACTTGTTTTCTCCAAAGCATGTAATAAGTGTACATTAACAATTAGTGGAAAATTACCATGTGTTTAATAGAAGATAGGTCTGAATAGCCAAAAGAGTCAGACCTTCCTTGTAATTGCAAAGCCTGTCCCTTCGATGTGGGCAGACTGCAGATTAAGGGACTGGACTGAATTCTGAGTGAAAAAAGCAACAACCTTTTTAAGATGCTCAGTCTTAAACTAATTAGTACTTTCGAAACTGGAATGTTACCCCACCCCCGCCACCAGAAATCCAAATTCTTTACTTAAAACTGCCTCACTCCTCTCATTTTCAGTTAGAAATATGGAATTCACTCGGTCACTGAAAACATCCTTATACAGATTTGGTACCAAATCACTTTGAACATTTACAGTTAAAAAAATTACAGATTTGAATTATTCTTTACCTTCTATTCCTCCTCTCACTCAAAATAAAAATAAATAAATGTTAAAAGATTACCCTTACAGATCAAAAAAAATTAATAGCAGTATACTGCAAGCAAGAAGTTAATAAGTATGATTTTTATAGGATGGAAGCAAATTGTTTATCAACAAGTCCACAGGCTGGAGTCCCACTGGGTCATGTGTACTGAGGCTGCTACATTCATTAATGTTCACTACAGTATCTTTTTCATCTGGAAATGCACGCCCTGCCCAACAAACTGCAGGAAACTTGACCTCTGAGCATGTCCATGTATTAAGCCTGAAGCCACAGATATCCTCTGGAGAGCCATCAGCTGCAGAGTTTTTCTTCCCAATTCCCTCCATTAGCTACGCTTTATGAATCACCTTCCTCTGAGCTCAACAAAGCTCCCCTAAGGAAAGGTCTTTAAAAGCTCTTGAGGTCACAAACTCCCAAGCTATGCTGGCTAAAACAGTTGTAGAATGATATTCAAGCAAAGGGAGTTAAGCACGAAGTCTCAGTGCAGCTTAAATACTCCCTAAGGAGGCTGTGTTTTATCTCCTGATACTCTTTTTGCTTCTTACTATCAGCTAACCTCGACCAATTCATTCAATGTCTTTCTTTGTACCCTCCTACAACGTAGAGCCGATACAAGGATTCGGTCTCCCTCATCATCATATACCAAACTGCCATATAAACTCCAGAGCTGGCAGCTATACAAAATACCACAAGCTCTTGGCAATATCATAACTAGGATTTCTCTCCATGCAGGGTGCCTGCATATATCAGTGTAACAGCACAGAAGGGAAGATTTGGCATAGAGGAGTAAAATTATGCTGGCAGTAGACAGCACTCTATATACATATGTCATTTTGCAGTCACGGCAACATTTTATTACCAGCACGCCTCCTTCCCCCGACACTTGAACTAGTTCCAAATTGTAACACATGTTCCACTGCCTTTTATGTTATAAACACATTAAACACTTTTACGACAAGCATTTTTCGCATACAACCAAAATATTAGTCTGTTGCCAGTTGGTGTCAAATCTGACCCATCCCCCCTCCCTTTTACTACACTAACAGCTACAAAGCAGCTGCTGCAGCTTATCATGGCTGCCTGTCCATTAACTTTACAAATTAACACCCTATCAGGGCAGCGCAGGACCGATTAATCAGTGAATGCCTGTCTGGTGGTTTATCGCTTGAAATTGCTGCTGCTAACTCTTTGGAGCTAGTATATGGACGAGAGAAAGAGAAGAAACAAGTGAAAAGCAGATGAACGAGATAGAAGGCAGACAGGGAGGGAAGAGGAACAAAAAGATAAAAGGATTAGATAAAAACAAGTCAAGCTGCGTGGCCAAGGATTGGTATCTAATGAGAAATGAAAGCAGCAAAAAAAAAGAGAATTTTGGAAAAGGATCTAAATCTAATTTGCAGAGTTAATAAGAATCATGACAATCAAACTGGCTGAATCCAAATTATTAGACTAAGCTGTTCCTGAAATGTAAAAATAAACCTAATTAGCTGAATCCACATTAACTCTACTGTTCTTCTCTCACTCATAACACAAAAATGTTTTGTGTTAGATTGGCACACAATCAGTACACTATTTCAGCATGTCCGTGATACAAGCATAGTCCAAATCTGTTTCAGAGGGTTGATTCAAAACAGATACAAGCCTGATCCTCTGAAATGCCACACATTTGATCTACATGCTGCAAAACATACTGCCAGTGTAAACAAGCTCGTCTTAAGTGCCGGCTGCATGCCAATGTGGATTCATACTAATGTCAGTATAACCTAGCAGCAAGCAGTGGCCATAATTCCCCTCTCACAATTGATGAATTCCCCTCTTCCGGGAGCTGTAGCTACCAGGTTCCACTTACGATTGCTTTTTCATCACTTCGTTGTTGATGCTCTTCTCAGTGGTTAAACCTTCCAGTTTTACTTCTTCATTTCAACAACCTCCACTACCTTTCAACTCTATTCAGCCTTTTGAAATCTCCAGTCAACACACACAAATTTCTTCCAGAATGTAGACTATCAGCACTCACAATTTGAAGTTCTCAAGGTCCATTTGTTGAATTACCTCTTGATTTCTGCAAGCCCTTCAAGTGAACAATGATAATTTTCACATTTCAGAAGTTTAATCAATAGCTTTCAGTCTCTTTTAGGGATCACCTTCATTAGTCTCCTGCCTCAAATGGAACTCCTGCATCACTGAAATAGTCAATGAAGGAGTTATCTTTTGTTCAACAAATGCTTCCAGTCAAATTTCAATTTAGTCCAAATCTAAGCATTGACTACAGTTCCTATATCTGAGATGTTTTTCTGCCCCTGTCCTTAGAAATTGTGTTACAGCAGGAAGTAAGGCTACACACTGTAGGTAAATTTTTTTTTAAACATGCATTATAAATTTACTGATTAGGAAATATGTAACCACAGCACATTAAGTTTATATTACAATCAGCAGAGAAGCTACAGAAAAGAAAAAATGAGAATATACTGCTGGGAACTGACTAAAACATATGAAGTGAAAAATCTGGGTTACCTTCACTAAATCTAACTGCAAGCCATACTACACCAACATGATATGATTGTAATTTTCAAATTACACACAGTCTGGGTTATCTTAGTCAAATGGAAAATGAAGAAAGATGCATTTGCAAACCAGGCTGATTTGTGCAATGTTTTGAACCCAGCTGACAGTTTATTCATTGTACCAACCTAACTGTTGTCACTCCTTTCAGGACAAGCACAAGCTGCACCAAACCAGTTAACATCCATTTTTTACCATGAATCACAAGCTGATATGGTGCTACTTTGTTCCACAACCAGGGAATTTGAATACTGAAAACTTCCAAGACGGTCGTATGAAATATTTGGATTGGAAATACATTTGAATTTAGTGTCTTCTGGTTCACAGTATAATCACTGAGAGTATATTCTATCTTAAAAAAACCTCTCAGTTACAAGTGGCACACAAAGCAAACTCAAGATTTTTATTGATGCGACAGAAATCACTAGGTTTATAACTGGACCAAAGTGTGCTACACTAAAACTAGTACAAACGAATCTTGTAAAATGTTGATGGAAAGCAGTGCCCAATAAAATGAAAATGTCTTTTAACTTAGGAGTGTGTCGTATTATGGTAGAAATTGTATAATACTATATGAAGTATAGAGATAAGATATAATTGCATGTTGAATTAATCTTCATGGAAGATCAGGCCTGTACTTTATTACCATTGAGTTAGATACAGATCTGTGTTTAGCTCCCCCCACAGCTGCCAGATGTGTAGAAAGCCTGACCCTTGAGGTTTATCATCAGGTACTGCTTCAGTGCATACTCTGCATTTATTTCCTAGACTTTTGCAATCTGCAGTTTGGCAACATTTCACCCGTTAATAAATGTACAATAAAATATACATGTCATCAAAAATCCTATCCAAAGGGTGAAGAGACAGGTATAAGAGCAGAAAACTTAGTTTTATTTTTGCAGACAGAATGTATGTTTGTTTTAGCAATGCATAATTGACGATATATTTGGGCATATTAATTGTGAAGGCCAAAGGTATAAAAGATGATAATTACGGCAAACTTGTCTGTCTTACTTACAGGTCTAATGGTGGCAAAACTGTGAGTGAAATTCAAAATATTGTTTTTAACACTGCCATTCTGTGTGTTATGTCAACTGCAGAGGTTATACCTATTTTAAATGTTAGCTCACAATCTCCAATATAATCATGCATCCAAGATCAGCAGTGTTAATTTGGTCTGAAGGTCAGAAATATTTCAAAGGCTTATTTCTACGTATTTATACAGAAATCATTTAGAAACATGGAAGCAGATTTGATTGTCATCATTTATTTACAGCTAACAAAATCTGGTAAAACATTTATTTACTGAAGTAGATGTGAAATGCATGTATTGTACATTGTACCTCTCCCAAAATCTGGAAAAATCCAGAAAAACATCTTATGAGCCCAAGCAAAAGTGATCTCAAAAAAACATTAACTTGTGTTTGTCAATTCAGTGTTTTGACAAAATAATCTTTTTTCATGAACAAGACAAAGGTGCAGCACCACAATTACCAAGAACTTTGATAATGATCTTTGCTCGAAGGTATTTTATATCAGACACAGTGACTGTGGCAAAGCCACTAAATTATCCAACAATACTCTCCTTGGTATTCAGGGTTTGAGTGAAGATTTGTAGCTCAGGTGCTGGTTGTAGATGTTGGCGTATTCACCGAGCTGGGAGGTTTGATAGCAGAAGGTTTCGCAGGAGGCTCCACAGCACTGAGGATGTCACCAAGTAAGGGGACGAAACGTCTGCTATCAAACATCCCAGCTCGGCGAACACGCCAACATCTACACTCTCTTTGGTAAAATGCAAACAGACTTCAGTAGATAATTCAAAGACCTCTAGCCAAATTGAATTTATGGTGTCTGATAAGTAGCCTACTGAAGACAAGCATCAAAAATAAAACTTCAGCAAAAAAAAGTTAAAAGGTTCTAATTAATGTTTTTGATACTCGATTTGACACACTAAGGTTTCATAGGTCACCTTTTGGCCTAGATTTTCTAGGAGTTCCTTATAATTTTATGATAAAAATTAAAGATGATTGCCAGGATCTGAATAGTTTTTTTTGCCGATGGGTCCCAGAGGTATTTGTTCAAGCAGTTATGGAACCCAACTAATTGCTTTGGGCAGATGGCTTCTGGATTCCGAATCCTTTTAACACTGGAGATGTCTCCTTAGGTAAACCCAGCATGAATTTAAATCTCCAGTGGAAACACCGCATAAACACATTTTGGTAGAGAACTGACAGAAATGTTCACCCCTAGTTTTACTCTGCATCACATCACTCTTCAGTGAAATAGGCATCTTACATTTCCTGTTGACTAGGAATTGTGTATTTTCCTAGTCATGCATGTACATGTACATTTAAGTTTTACATCACCACCTTCACTGAGCTAATAGACGAAGGAGACTTCAAGTCCCTTTCTGCCCCGACTTCGATCTTTACTCTGCCAGTATCTAAAGTAAGTAGATTAGATTCACTTCAGATAACAGGCTAATGCCTCCATCTACAATGTGTAGAGTCAAACCACTGACATGAGTTTATAGCCTACTTGAACCAATAATACTGAAACTCGTCATTGCTGGATTACATGCTCCCAATGCTTTCACTTTCTCCAACTTCACATTCCCTTTGTTTCAATTATTGTGCAGTCCAAATGAATGCCAAGCAATTATCACCTGGAAGGAGACTCAAATTTATAGCATAGAAAGAGACCATTCAGTTACAGAATCACAGAATCTCTACAGTGCGGAAACAGGCTACTTGGCCCAACAGGTCCTCACTGATCCTCTAAAGAACATGTCACCAAGACCCTAACCTCTACCCTATCCCTGCATTTCCCATGGCTAACACACCTAACCCGCACGTCCCTGAACACTATGGGTAATTTAGCATGGCCAATCCACCTAACCTGCACATCTCTGGACTGTGGGAGGAAACCTGAGCACCTGGCAGAAATCCACACAGACACAGGGAGAACGTGCAAACTCCACACAGACAGTTGCCCAAGCTTGGAATCAAACCTGGGTCCCTGGCGCTGTGAGGCAGCAGTGGTAACCACTGAGTCATCCATTGTGTCCATACTGGTCAACTACACTAATCCCATTTTCCAGCTATAATCCAGCCCCATGCTTGTTATCTCGGATTCTCCAGCATCTGCAGTACCTTTTATCTCTGATACCCATTTTCCAGCTGTTGGCCAATAGCCTGGAGGCTATGGTAATGCAAGTAAACATCTAAGCATTGTTCAAATGTTACAAGAGTTTCTTCATTGCATTCTTCTGTAGCCAGAGCTTCTCTCCTCAGATAAGTACTCCAGATGTAATTGCGCCAAGGCCCTGTACAATTGTCGAAGGGCACCTTGCTCCTGTACTCAAATTCTCTTGATAGGAAAGCCTTCTTCACTGCCTGCTGCACCTGCATGCTTACTTTCAGCAACTGGTGTACAAAGACACCCAGGTCTTATTGCACCTCCTCCTTTCCCAATCTATCACCATTCAAAAACAAATGCCTTCTTTTGCTACTGAAGTGGATAAATGTGAGTTTATCCACTTTATACATCATCTGCTCAATCATTCAACTTTCCCAAATCACACCAAAGCATCTCTGCATGCTCCTCACAGTTCATCCTTCTACCCAGAGATTGTAGGAACTGCCGATGCTGGAGAAACTGAGATAAGGTGTAAAGCTGGATGAACACAGCAGGCCAAGCAGCAGAGGAGCAGGAAAGCTGATGTTTTGGCTCTGGACCCTTCAGAAGGGTCATATGTCAGAGTCATACAGCAAGGTAACAGACCCTTCGGTCCAACCAGTCCACACTGATCATAATCTCAAACTAAACTAGTCCCACTTGCCTGCACTTGGACCATATCCCTCCAAACATTTCTTAATCATGTACTTATCTAAATGTCTGTTAAACACTGTAACTGTATCCGCATCCACCACTTCTTCTGGAAGTTCAATCCACACACGAACCACTCAAAACAAAAATCGCCTTGTCCTTTTTAAATCTTTCTCCATTCACCTTAAAAATATGGCCCCTTGTCTTGAAATCCCCCACCCGAGGGAAAAGATACCTATGATTCATCTTATCTATTGCCCTTACATTTTATAAACCTCTAGGAGGATCATCCCTCAACCTCCTCTGCTCTAGTGAAAAAAATTATCAGCCTATCGAACCTCTCCTTATAACTCAAACCCTTGATTCACAGCATCATCCTGGGAAATCTCTTCTGAACCCTTTGCAGCTGAATAAACCCTTTCCTATAACAGGGTTAACAAGGTGTGGAGCTGGATGAACACAGCAGGCCAAGCAGCATCATAGGAGCAGGAAAGCTTGACGTTCCGGGCCTAGACCTTTCATCAGAAATGGGGGAGGGGAAGAGGCTTCTG
>JAHRHZ010000098.1:38347762-38443989 GCA_024137785.1 Ginglymostoma cirratum
GATGAAGGGTCTAGGCCCGGAACGTCAAGCTTTCCTGCTCCTATGATGCTGCTTGGCCTGCTGTGTTCATCCAGCTCCACACCTTGTTATCGCAGATTCTCCAGCATCTGCAGTACCTTTTATCTCCTATAACAGGGTGACCAGAACTGAATATTGTACTCTAGAAGAGTCCTCATCAACGTCTTGTACAACCTCAACGTAACATCCTAACTTCTATACTCAGAGGTCTGAGCTGTGAAGGCATGTGTGCTAAACACCTTCTTAACCACCTTATGTATATGTGATGCAAACTTTGAAGAATTATGTACTTGAACACCTAGGTCTCTCTGTTCTACAATAACTAATTTGGAAATATAACATTTAGTCCTCACTTCTAAAATCAGTAATTCACATTGTGAATAGTTGGGATCCAAGCAACGATCTCCAATGATACCCTGCTGGTAGCTGGCTGCTACTTAGAAAATGACCTGCTTATTCCTACTCTCTAATTCTCTATCCATATCAGTACACTACTCCCAATCCGATGCACTTTAGTCTCTTCCGTGAGATCTTACTGAATGCTTTCTGGAAGTCCAAGTAAATCATATCCACTGGTTCCTCTGATCAGTTCTAGTAGATACATCCAATAGATTTGCCAAGCACGATTTTCCTTTCGTAACTCCATGCTGGCTCTATCCAATCCTGTCATGGCTTTCCTAGTGGTGTGCTATAAATCTTTTATTATGGACTCGAGCATTTTCCATTCTGCTGATACCAGGTTAACTGGTATGTAATTCCATTTTCCCTCTGCTTCCCCTTCTTTAGATTTTGGTACGGGACCACACAACCACCTATCCTTCCAATGAAGCATTACTGAAATATGGAATAGGAAGAAGAGCTAGTCAACTCTGAAAGATGACAGCCTCCTGTAAAATTTTAACTTTATCATTTAAGGTAGTTTCCATTTCTGGTCCCATATGCCCATCAATATTGCTGCTTTATCAAATCCAAAGTCACTGTTCCAAACTTGCCCATGACTCTTACAAAATCATCTCAATTTTATTTCATACAACTGAAAATAACTTACAAGTATAGTGAAAAGTTGGCAAATCCGGGTATGGATCTATGTTTGCCATTTTCTGATTGAATGTTCCAAGTAGCATCAGCACCTTTAAAATAAAAATACAGCAATCCTGTTTTGGTTGAGGCTTGATGTTCCCCCTTTTCCAGGGGGCCTGATGGTCTTCTGTTTCTAGAAGGCCTGGTCATGGGCAATTTAACATGAGATGATTCAATTATGCTTCATATTTCGTAATGGCATATGATCTGAAAGAGGACTGTATACAATTAACAACTTGCACCCAACGTTCAGTGCTTGATGGCCCACTATGCTACTTTTATTTTTTAATGCAGAAGAGTTTACCATATTGTCAGCTCTTCAATCTTTGAAAACCATCCCCAGTTGGATGTCACTGAAAACCTCCAGGCTTGTTTTAAGTAAGCTTGGCTGGAGATCTGCAGTATTCTATGCAATTGTGATGCAATAGACTTTGACTACCTGTTCTTATCACTCTCAAAATGGAAACTAAGTCACTCAAATACATTATGGAATCCAACACAGCAGCTGATTAAATATACTGCCACTTTAGCCCAACATATTGCAAACTTGTTGTGACCATCATTCATATTCCTAGTGATACAATTTTGTTTCTTTTGCTGTTTTTCTGGCACTGTATCATAGACCAGTAGATATACAATATAAAATATATGCCCCATTTGAAATACAATACACAATAGATTTATACATGTTTTAAAGTCTTCAAGGTAAGCAGTCAGCAAGTGATTAGCAGCTGTTCCATAGTTTGAAAGAGAAGAGGTTTCATTGACCCCTTAATGTAGCTGTCACCTTTTCTTCAGTTGGGCAGAGCTTTTGAATAAAATTCAAATCAACAGACAAAAATATTTACCCCACATTAAAAAGGTGATCTTCAGCTGATAATCTTTCAGTATATGTAGTTTGCCAATGCTACTTGTACATATAGAAAGCAAGTTCAAACTGCTAACTGATAATTGACACATATGCCAGTTACAACAACTGAGCATTACCCTATTGGTTCTCAAGCCTCAACAACTTTATCTGACTCTAGATATTTCAGAGAAGCTTTACTTATTATAGAAGTATGTTCTTCAAATATAAATATGGACTGACAGGATCTATCCTTACAGCATTAATAGCAAAAAGATTGCTTTCTCCTCTTTTCTGCACTGTAATTCCATTCCCAAAGATTTCTAACTTCAATCCCCTCAAGTTCCTTTCTCCCCCAATAATGAACCAAAATTAGCAATGAAGTAAATCCGCATAGCAAATTTGGGCAGTGAATTAATGTACAACACGACTGTTCTAATTGTCAATAAATAATACCAGCCAAAAGGAAGCAGATTTGAATCATCATAGCAAGTAAGTACATAATCTTATAAGAAATGAATTCTTCCGTGCACATTCATGGATGCTTGAGGTTTTATGCTACTGTAAAAAAAAACTTACAAAATCAACTTTATATTGCTGTACACTAAAATGTTCTTGCTAAAGAACAGACTGTGTCACAACAGTTCCGTTCACATGATTAGTAGGCCATCCAGCCAAAAGATCAGATCTGCATCAGTATCAGCTTGCATATCTCTTTAAAAACTTAGTTATGAGTGCAATTAGACAGGTTAATTTGTGCAATTAGTCAAGTGACCCGCCTGGAACGGTAATTTCAATACTGTGGGAAAGTACTTTTTATCTTGACATATAAATCAATAATTCAGCAGTGTGGGAAAGCATGAAACCGTTTCTCTGCAACCACAAGAATGACATCCCGCTGATGCTGGTTAATGTGCTCGTAGATCAAACCTGAAACAGGTTCACGGTTCACAAATTATGGAAATGGAGTAAACTGAGGTGGGGAGAGCAAGAGAGTTCACAAAATAAACACCATAATATGATAGAACATCCTTAATAAACTAGTGATAACTAAGCAACAAACTTCAATTGGTATATATCACGACCATGCAAATAAAGGGTCACCTCTTAAAGCTAAAAAATATTAACTCTACATGAAATGCAGATTAGCTCACATACTATAAACATAATAACAGGCAGCTAATCACACATTTATAAAGGCTCATTTATTTATTAACATAATTGTGATGAAAAGCAATTTTAAATATAAACAATATTTAGAACTTCTCCACCAAGGTAAACTTGCACTTAGGTTTTACAGCTAACACTCCCTCTGTATTGTTTTGTACTTTGATTCACGCAGTTTGCTTTATATACTTCACAACTGTATGCAAAACAGATATTCAGTTCAAAAAGACTTTAACCAAATCTACGTTACATTTATTCACAGTAACCTGAAGTTTTAATTTGTTTTATTTTACACATAAATTTACGGCTTTCTCAGTAAAGGAAAACTTTACTGCAAAGGGAGATATTAAAATACAGTATGCACAGAGCTAAATCAACTTGCCCATTTTCATTTTTGCAAACATTAAATTTGTGGAATGATAGGGATTGTTACTTGGTAAGGAAGGACTTCTTCGAAGATTTATATGCTGGCTTCACTTCTTGAAGTCACTGTTAGATTCCTGTTACAAAAAAGGCACAGCCAAGCCAATAGCCTGTGCATCATGCTGCTCTTACCAGGCTATCTGCCTGCAGGCATTGTCTGCATAGAGGCTAATCCAAGTCTCCCTCAGTCTTGGCCTTGTAGCTCAGACAGCGAGCATAAAAAAAGAAAGACTTTGGCAGTGAAAAGCAAACACCAGCTTATCCAAAGCTGAAGGGATATGCTGTTTTCTTTAATGTGTTATCAGTTCGATTCAGCTTCACAGAATTTCATTTGAAGTCCTCCCTTGCTTTGGATGAATGTGTGTGTAGGCTAGCTCTGCAGAAATCACATTACACCAATCTCCACAAGGGAAGTGAAACAGTAAATGGGTTAATCTTGTCTCTATTTTCTCCCCACAGGACAGCTGATTCAACACACTATGTTTCACCATGTTTCTTGAGGATACTGCTCCCCTGCCTCCATTCTCTACTTTTCTGCATCCCCAGGAAAACCATACCACCTCCTGGTATCTTTCAACAGCTTTATCAGTGTTCAGATCTAATCAGCTGTGAAAAGCTGCACAGGCACAGCAGGGGAAACCATTCCTTATTTCATCCCTTCAGCTTTTCCTTTTACACAATTTGAGAGTTACAGATAATTAGGTATCTTGGTGAGCACGCTTAAGTGCGTAAGCACTTCTGCCTCCTAGAAAACCTTATCAGGTGTGGGCCGAGATGCTCAGTAAGCCTCCTCACCTGCTGTGCCGCTCTGGCTCGTAATTAGAAGGATCCACACTTTGCTGCACAAGAGCAGACAGGGTCAGCATGAGCCTTCATTGAGCTTTGGTG
The DNA here is from genome assembly GCA_024137785.1 of Ginglymostoma cirratum. NCBI lineage: Eukaryota > Metazoa > Chordata > Chondrichthyes > Orectolobiformes > Ginglymostomatidae > Ginglymostoma > Ginglymostoma cirratum. Next base: position 38,352,186 of record JAHRHZ010000098.1, read on the forward strand.
CAAAATTGCAGCTGGCATGATTGATGGGCGGCATCAAAGGCAGCAGAGACAAGTCAGCTATCAGTATTTAATATTTTAAAAAGCCGCAAAGGCTGCATTTGATCATGCAGAACATCAGTGAATAGATGAGCTAACCTGTGCTCACTAATGTGCCATTTCTCGAATAATGAAAGGGCAGATGATCCGCGGCCGCCTGTCTCACTGCAAATATGAACATGCTATCAGCAAAAGCCACTATTCTAGTCCCCCTGCAGCTACAAGCAAGACCATCACAATTTTATTCCTCATCTCTCATTCTCCACTTTCCATTGCCCAGGAGCATAGTAATTTCATAAATGTAACGCGATCCGACCGATAAATAAATTATCTATATACTCTACAAGGTTTTCTATTAGCTAGGACACATTCCCAGTTCTTTTACGCCTTTAGATACTTTTGATCAGATTAAGACCGTCCTTCCTCTGTGGCAAAGTTTTTATGTTTACTGAGAAAAAGCTCTGTCAAATTAAACACAGAAGTTGCAAATCTATCCAAGTTCCCTACCCTAGCTGGAGTCATCAAGCATGTACTGCAAGGTTCAACTTCCCTCACATCATCTGCTTCCAGCAGCCCTAGGGACTTCACAAGGCAAACTATAATTTCTAGTAAATATATCCTAGGGACACAATTAGTTTTCAGTTGGGGGGAATGATAAATTGGTCATGCATAATTCAGAACTGGCAGAAGCTAGAAAATAAACTGCCCGAACTTTGCTTCCAACCCTGACATGGGAATACAAATGTGAATGGGGGCTGGTGTTGATGAACAGGGCTAATGTTGTCTGGGTACAGTATAACGATAGGAAGGACACTGCTGGCAACAGCTATTTTATGCTGTGCTTCTGTATGCATTATAAGCTGAAGAGTCTGATATGAAGTTAAATGCACAGATGTTCAGCAATCTGCACTTGCGTTAATTACCCTAATGTGAGCTGAAACTCAGCAGATCACAGCTAATGAAGAAGCCCATTTTTTCCAGATCCTGTATCTTGATTTCTTTCACAAGATCGCTGGGCTTTTTCAATACGTTAACATAACCCCGTTGGAGGGTGAGCAAAAAATTAAAGAAAATGGACAATCTAGTCACACAACTAGAGGACATTCAGACGAATGATATATTCTTCATGGTGCGTGCAATAAAAAAAGTACGTTTATTTTTTTCATTGTTGCCCTAATATAAATCCAAGGTTACAAGCTTTCATACAACTATACTGCTCAGGAGGAAGCTATCCAGCCCATCAGGCCTGAGTTGACTCTTTGAACATGTTACCCAGTTAGGCCCACTCTGCTCTTTCTGTTGCAAAATAAGGAAACCCTCTTCAGGTGAAATGCTTAAAGTCAGTCAGTCAGCTAAAGCTTCAACTTGATAACACAAGAAGGGTCTAGACCCGAAACGTCAGCCTTCCTGCTCCTCTGATGCTGCTTGGCCTGCTGTCTTCATCCAGCTCTACACCTTGTTATCGGCAGTTCTCACTATCTCTGTAACAATTTTAAACCCATCTTGTGAAACACTTGTTTACTTGAAAACTAACTCATAGCACTCCAGAAATAGGGGGCGGTGGGGTAAGCAGGAAAAGAAGTCAGAGTCATATGGCAAAGATTGAGCAAATTTAGATTTTTGTTGCTGTACTGAAAAATGTAATCTGTTGTTTTGGTATTGGTAAAATAAAGGGTGCTGTTTTCCTTTACTATCTTTTCAAGGACTTATTTGATAACTAATATGGATTATTCACGAAAGAGATTTATAAGAACTGCATGAGAAAGGAGTTGAGAGTAGTGAAGCTCCTAAGATGAAGACTCTTTGCCACTTTAGAGTTCAAAAAAAATCTGGTAAATGGCAACTTCAGCAAGCCTGCAGGCAAAGAAGTGACATTTACCATACATAACCAATGCAGAGCTGATTTAATTACTGCACTTAAAAGGTAACAAAAGATGACTCAATTTAATCCACAATGGCGCTGGAAGATCAAAACGCAGCTGTAGGATAACAAGACAGAGTAAACTGAATAAGAAGGTCCAATTTGCTTGAGTCTCATCTGCACCTTTCCACAAAAAGAAAAAGAAATACTTCTTTCTCAATAAAACAAAGCAAGCTTTTAATTTCATGCCCACATTACCATTCAATTAATTGGAAAAAATACTCAAAAGACTGATGCATAAAATTACTTTCAAACATCCACTCTTCATCACCCAAAAATAAAATTAAGCACGTTCTAATCTTCAGTATTAAAAAGGAAATGGTGAGGGGGAGGGGCAGAAACAAACACTTTGAGACGAAGGTGCACGATGAAGAACAGCTTTTACTTTCATTGTGGTGTCATACTAATGGAAGGGAACATGTGACAACATACAAATGACTTCTCTAGGGAAACCGCCTCAGGCTCTTCATCTGTTTTCCTGCGTTTCTGCAGGAATTAATCAGGAGTGATAAGAACGTTTGTCTTGTAAATGCTGCATCAAGAGGAAACACTGTTTTAACTTATCGTGCCAGGCACCAGTGAAGAAGGCACTGCTTTAAGCCTAGGATAATAGAATGCTTTTTGTGTAGTTCTGAAGGCCTCATGAGACAGGGAAGTACAATGATGTGACCTTCAATGTTGAAAGCAACAAAGCCCACCCCAGAGTCTTTGGTAGAACACTGGATTTTATGGAAAAGGTCATCTTTCCAACAACAGAATACTGTCTTAACATTAATACCAACCACAATGGCTTTGATCTGGCCAGTATTGGGATTGCAAAAGCACACCAGTGGCCAATGCTTTAAGTGCAGTCTAAAACATGTCATTCAGTCTGCATTAATGAGCATTTCCGAAATAAAATGAAGTAAACATATGCTTTAGTTTGGAAAAGCCTAGATGCTTGCTTTCTGTCCTGTAGTAAAATATTTCAATAAATTCTGTCCGGGAAGACAACTGTAAGGTCCAAAGTCAGCAACCATTATAATTGTTGATATGTTACAACTAAGTCTCCTGGTATGCTGTACTGAAAAGACAATGCAGATGTTTTCCACATGTTCAAAGGTTAGACTAAATGTAAAAATTTAGTAGATTAGACGTTCTTGGGCAGGCTGCAGTATCTTTGTCTTTTAAACATAAATATTCCTGTCACATGACGGGTTTCAGTCTGTAGTTTTGCCTCCCAGTCCTTAATGAGCAGTATCTAAAAATCATTCTAAAAGGAACAGAAATTAACTAGGATAAAAACTTCAGTATTAAATTTTATACTGTACTTGCAAACAGGAATAGCTTTCATTTATTGAGGTGCTTCCTATCTTTGGTTCTTAAAGTAATAGGCAGGAGAAAACTACTGAAATAAAAAGATCCAAAACAATAATAATGATGATTGGAACCACCTTTGAAATATTTTGGCCTTAATTTAAGGCTATGCACAAAATGTTGTGAATATAAATGTGGAAATGCCTTTTCTGCTGACTATCTGCCATGATTGTATTTTAAATGAAAAAAATGAAAGTATTCAAAATACAGGAAATGCTTCTTGCTCATCAGATAAAATGCAAGATATAATGCTTTGAATTTTTTTGTTATTTTTGTATAATTGGTTAATAAAATGAGGTAACAACTGCCTAACCAAACTCAAGCTGACTCAAAATATTTTTGAGTTAGAAAATACATATTCAATACTGCATCAATGTGCTGGCAGGGAGCAGACACACGGACTTATTTACAACTGCGTGATTATTCACAGCAACAAAGTACCAGAACAAACAAAGAAACCTAATGATTTTACAAGAAAATATTGATTTCTGTTGGAACAGCAGCTTTTCAACTGTCCAAAGTTATTGGATTCATATTTGATAAGAAAACAGCTCAGCGAACTGACAAAGGGCTTCCTGGACTCATTTCCCATTGCTACGATCTGCTTAGTTTGATCTGAAACGTTTAACTTTGTTGTTCAGTAATGCCATTCAGCTGGTTAAACTCAGGTATCTTTGTCTAAACAGCACGAATAAACGGTAATTTTAAAAAATATATTAAAAACTAGCATGGTTCAGAGCTGTTACTTTGGCGAAAAGGCAGAGAGCCAACAGGGAGGATTCCCTTTGTTAACTGATCTCAAAGACAGCGAGTCCATAGTTATAAAAATAAACACGAAGCAATAAGAACACAAGGGCATTTCTTAGACGGGAAGAAAGTAAAATGTATGTACCTTACCAACACTGTGGAGTTATTTTCCTAAATACAAAAAACGATTGGTAATCCAAGAAGCAAAAACGCAGTAAAATTCCAAACCATCTAGGAATCCACAATTATCCGGCACATTCCCTTCGCAGTAAAATAAATGCATGAGTCTTGGTGAAATATGGCCGTATTCTCGTGTATTTAAAGCGTGGTGATTTTTTTTTGTTTAAACAGAACCAGTTTTCTTTCCGGTTGAGGGAAGACAGCCGAAATCGGAAATGGGCACAGCGAAGAAAAGCCAACCTGACTCGCCCACCGTCCACCCCAAACACGGGCGGTAAGTGCAGCAAGTGAGCCCGTCGCTGCCGCTTCCTCCAAACCTTCGGCAACACAAGCGCCGGCAGCTCGGGGCTCTTTCTCCGCCGCCGCTCCTCTTTTTAAATATCTAGATGCCGATGAAGTGAATCCTGCCGTGTGCGTGGACCGGGGGGGGGGGAGAGGTTGTGTGAGACAGGCGCGGCTCTCAGCGTTGCCCAACTGCTTTTCTCATTCGTCCGGGACTGGCGCTCACACACAGAAAAAAAACGGAGTTTCAATCCTCAGTCGGATCCTGCAGCAGCTTTCCCCATACAAACCGCACTAAGATGATTTTCTCAGGTCTTGATATCCATAATTCCCATGATGAACGAACAGCAATACCCTCTGCACATTGTAATCTCAATCTTGTTACTGTTAAGCCTCCGAATCAGCTTTGGAGCCGCTCTGGACAACTGCCGCTTTCAACCTCCTAAAGGTGGCTTAGGGTTGTAATGCCAATGAGCAGACTGAACCGATCTATTCAAGAAAGATAGATTACAAAACCTGCTTCCTTCTCTTAAAGGGACTGTGCACCGTCGCCTGTGCAACTGTCAATTCGCTTCTCATCCGCTAGTTCGAAATTTACAGCTGAGCGAATTTTAGTTACAGAAGAGAACTACCGGCGAGTTACAAAGCTGCAAGTCAAGACGTGGGATTTAATGATGTTTTCTTGGATCTTAGATGCCACCACGATCGTGAAATTGTTTTGCTTTTCAGATGCAGGCAACATTTTCTTTTCATAATGTAAACCTGCTTTTTTCCTACATATAATATCCACTTCTAAATTAGGGCAAGGTTTTGATTGGGGGGGGGGGGAAGAGGTGGGATGCGGTGAGATTACTTTTGTTCTACGCCAAACATCAAACAAGTTTTATTACACCAGATTATGTAGTGATACAAGAGTATTTCTTATAGCGGCTGCCGAAGAAAACTCCCATCAGCTATTCAATTTATTTCATTTGTCTGAATATGATTACATTGACAAGAAAGCAAGCAAAATTGTGAGCATTGCCACTTATCTATTTATCTTTGCGTTCTTCAATTATTTTCCTGTTAACAAATCTCTTTCCATGGATCTTCTAGCTAAAAATCTCTGACGGGAAGAATAAAGCAGAAATCAATGGGTGGGTAGAGTATTTAAAGGGATTATACATAAATTCCTTTTACGGTTCACAATGATTCAAGTACATAGAAATATATTTGAGTTTATACATAGAAGCATACAAACATGAATTAGAAGCACCAGACAGTAGGCCACTCAGCCCTCTAGTCTGTTCCATTATTTGGTAAGATGGCCTCAACTTCACAATACTATCAGTCCATTGCTACTTGTCAATCAAGCTTTTCTTTTAATTCAGCTGTAAAAAATGACTCTGCCCCCGCTGCTCACTTGGAAGAGAATTTCACAGATCCACGACCCTCAGTGAAAAAAAGTGTTAACTCCACTTGAAATGGTAGAGCTAGTGTTTTTAAACTGTGCACCTTAATTTTAGACAAATGGAAGCAGCCTTTCAACATCCACCTTGTCAAATCCCTTCAGGGTCTTAAGTTTCAATAAGATCACCTCTCAGTCTTATAAAACGCCAGTGGATATTAGCCCACCCTATTAACCTTTCCAGACAAGGTAAATCCTTTATCCCAGGAATCGACTGAGCAAACAAAAACAGAAGTTGCTGGAAAAGCACAGCAGGTGTGGCAGCATCTGTAAACAGAAATCAGAGTTAACTTTTCTGGTCTGGTGACTTTTCCTCAGAACCAGACCCGAAACGTTAATCGACTTCTCTCCATGGATACTGTCAGACCTACTGAGCTTTTCCAGCAACTTCTGTTTTTGTTTCTGATTTACAGCATCTGCAGTTCTTTCGGTTTTTAATCAGTTGAGTGAACTTTCTCTGAACTACTTTTACATCATTTGTCAAGAAAGGAAAATGCAAACTGCACACAGTACTCCAGATGTTTCTATTGACTGAAGTTTTAATTATTTACCAATCTGTGACTGAAAAGTACTTTGGATGTAAGTGCTGGATCAATACCAAATTATCTTCATTGTGAATACAACTTTTTTGGAAACCAGGGTAGTACATTAATTCAAATGGCAAATTAAGAAACAAAGGTATGACGATAGATAGTCTGCAAAACAGCACAGATAATATGAAGCAGCAAAAAGTGTTATCGTGATACAGTGGATGAGGGTCAAAAATTAACTATGAACTGCATTTGGTTTATGGTTTGACACATGGAACTCTAGGTTGTGCACAGGTTAAAGCTATGTTATCATTAATCTGAAAGCAACTGAAACTACTGATATTTGGTATTCAGATTTAAGGTTTAACCATCCATTAAGAAGCAAACAGTCATTTAGAAAAGCCCAGGTTCACAAAATTCCAACAGGGAATAACAGTACATATTGAAAGACTGCATCACAAAGCTCAAGCAATGCAGACTACTTCAATTTGCAATGCAACCATGAGTTTAATCCTGGGGACATGAAATTGTTGGAAACATTTGCCACTTATGGTGCTTCCTCTGTGCTGCCAATAAGGTGGCCAGGAATAGAACACAGAACAGAGAACAGTACAACACAGTACAGGCCCTTCGGCCCACAATGTTGTGCCTACGTATTATCTTACTAAGATCAAACTACCCTGCATATCCTACATTTTACTCTCCTCAATGTGCCTATCCAAGAGTTGCTTCAAAGTCTCTAAAGTATCTGACTCCACTACCACTGCCGGCAGCGCATTCCACACACCCACCACTCCCTCTGTACCTCTGACATCTCCCCTATACTTTCCTCCAATCAACTTAACATTATGCCTCCTCGTAATAGTTATTCCGCCCTGGGTAAAAGTCTCTGACTATCCACTTTATCTATGCCTCTCATGTAGCACTTTTTCTGTTCTGTCAAGGGTGAGCCACCACATCTAAAGAACACCTCAAATCCCCTTCTGCTGAGTAATGATATTATGGATCTAGCAAATTATTTTCAGCTTTCTACAGTGAGTATGCTTGAAACATACTTCAGGGCAAAAGATAGGTGCAACTGCAAGGTATCTGCCTCACCCTTCTGGTAGATAGCCCAATTCTCCTATCCATATCCAGGCATTCCAACAAATATATCCAAATGTTTGCAAGGTTTAAATTGCAACTGAAATAATTAATGGCTATAACATCTGTAAGTACTTACTGAAAGTAAATTTTATTTCTACCCTACTTATTCCTGAAGTCTGTGACTCATGTTTAGAATTGGAAATCCAGACTTTAACACAAATGACAACTCTTTATGCACAAACCTTGGCAGTAAGAATCATCATCTGGATGAACTCAATTTTACCCACAGGTGGGCTGGGTGATTTCTTCCCATTCATTGACCTGGGAGCATTGAGGTCAGCTGCAGCAGCAAAACCATTGCCATTTCTGTACTGACAGCTGAGATCAGCTAACTTAGTCTGGAGGAGAAATTGCACCTGGAAGCTTCCTGGTCTGAAAACATATGTAGTACAAGAAACTGACCAGTTGTCTCTCCCAGTTCTGCATTTAGTTCACAATATTGATTTGCTGAGTCTGCATTCTGGGTACAACATAGATACTGCACACACTAGTAATGATGTAACTTGTGCTGTTTAAAGTCATCTTAATATGGTCAAAATTCAGAATTTGAAGTATTTAATGAAAATTACTTTAGATCAATATCTAGTCACGCAGCTTTAATAATTATTTTGTGATCTGTTGGGAGCTAGTGATGCAATGACGTTACTGCCCAACACTAAGAAACATGAGTAATGGTTGCAAACTATTTCACAAGACAGTTGAGCATGATTGTGCATTTTTTAAAATGCAGAAATGGGTGTATGCAAGTGCTTCCTTAAAGATCAACAAGTCTAAACTGCTTTGTCATTAGTAGAAAATGATAGGCGAAACTTCAAATGAACAAAAACACTATGGCTGGATTTATACTACACTCTGGAAATTCACATTGATGAGAAAGCCTTGTGGAAGGATGTCTTATCTCCTGGGTCCAATGTGCGTTGTACTTTTCTGACTTGTACTTCCAAATGTGTTTATGTGCTCCCTAAGCTATTTTGCATTGTTGCAAACGTGACAATCTAAAAACAGCTTCAAAAACACCTGATCTGAATGCAGCAGAGAATCCTCAGCTGAGGTATTTGGATTGATTGATTTGGCCTGCTGCTTTCAAAGATAAAATATCTAGACTGTCGCTGTGTCAGATTGTTTTGACTCAAGACACAACTACTCCTCTAAAAAAAACCAGGAATTAAGATTTCTCAATGTAAAAGCTGACATTTTTTGCTAAAGCATCTTGCAGAGGGAAAACAATGTGAATATTGTGTTAATGGCTTTGCTTTGGGAGCAAAGTTAACAAAAGTATTAGATTTTTTAAAAAACTGGCACAATTAAAAGCTAGTAACTTTGTCTAAATGTCTTATCAAATCAGTTACAATGGTTACAAACATCGCTTGTCCATTAAAAAAGTTCGAAAGAAAATCTATTCCCTGCATTTACTAGTAGTTAATATCCAAATGCCTGGCAATGCAACCCTTTGATACTTTACAGTCTTGCTGTAAATTACTTCCATATATTTCCAATCTCCCTGCTTAGCATATTTTACATACTATGCGCTTTCCTACAGTAGGGTACAAGACAAATTGTTTTCTAAAATTTGAATTAGCTGTCATCTGCTCTCAGCAAAAGCTTTCACCACCTCAAGTACATCAACTTACTTATTAGGTGCATATAATATAGTTTTGAGAATCTCTTTTATAACCCCACCTTGAAAAAGTGCAAGAGAAGCATTTGAAACGAACAGGAACATGATGGTGGTTGTATTTAAACTGTCAGATATCGCCGTGATGTTTCATATTTCTCCCCATTGCTCAAAATACAGTTGTCATCAAAATACAGTTAACTCATGCATGATGACCTTTGGTCACTGCAAACACAGATCATTTGGACGATATTAGTGAGAAAATGGATTGTTCACCAAGTACATCATGTGGAGATCCTACATTCCACCTTCAAATATCATCTATTTTAACCTACATTGTGCCAGGACCATAAAAATTGCATATGTTCTGAATGATTACTCAGAATTTTTTCGTTTAATACTTAGCTTCATGTAGATCACCATCAAAACTAATTTCAAATTGTAATGTCTCATGAATTTATTTTAAAATAACATATATAGACACTTAAAAAATAATGGGGCAGACTTTCCGCTGGTTTGACAGTTGTTATGCCAGGAGTTATGTGTGAGAACCCTGCAGAATCCCAATCGCAGCAGACTCGGAAGGAATTACCCGAGAAATTGAAATTTTCTCTGGGAAATTCTTCCACGTCTCATACACTTCTAAAGGCTCCATAAAAAAAATGAAGAATGATCCTTCCGATGAAACGAAGTAAAATAGTTACTCAAGAAGAGTTCGACTATTAAATACAAAGTGTGTTTCTTGAGTTACTACGAAAATAACCTCATTCTTAGCTCACACAACCAAATACACATTCCCAGACTCTGAGCTGACATCCCTGGACCCAACAATGCTTGTGTCAATAGGAACACCAGGGAAATAAGATACATCCCAAGAAGTTAAATCCTAAATTGTCTTGATCATTCGCTAATACCTAAATATCAGTGCTGTCAAAAAAAACCAGTGCATCAATTACCTCTTATTTGCATATAACATATCTTTGAGAAAGCAGCACAGTTATCAAATCCCTTTTGCTCCCAAAGCTAGGGTTTAAGTCTAGCTGAAACTATAGGACTGAAGAAACTTGCATTTAACGTAGTGCCTTTCACATTCTCAGGTTTTTCACAACGAGTGAATGGGTAAAGGTAGGCTGATATAGTGGTTGTTACTGGAGTAATGATCCAGAGACAGGAATTCAAATCCCAGCTGGCAGTAGAGAACTGAAATTTAGTTAATTAAATAAATCTACAATAAAGGCTGGTATCAAAATGGCAGCCTTGAAATTACTACATTGTTGCAAGAACACCTCTTATTCAATAATGTTTCTTTTACAAGGAAATCTGCCAACCTTACCTCGTCTGACCCAAATGTGACATCAAACCCATACCAATGCAGTTGACTCATAACTACCTTGGAAAACTATTCAATTGTATCAAAATACTGTGTTGCTTGAGCTCGACTTCATGAATGTCCACATCATAAATAGATCTGTCCATGACAGTCTTGGTAGCAGTGACAACTGCTCAATCTTCTGCAAATTATAAGGCCACACACCAAGAGCCGGAGAATGGGATTCAATTGCATGGTGATTGTCAGCTAATGGGGACATGATGGGCTGAATGGCATCTTTTAGTGCTATAAATTTCTATGACACCACTCTGTATTCCGTGGCACTATTATTGCGCTAAATGGGACAGATTCAAATCAGTTCTATCAGTCTAAAAGTCAGCATTGGCATTGTGGACCATGAGCAACAGCAAATTATACACCAACATATTCTACAATGTCAGAGCCTGGCATACCTTTACTCAACCATTATCATCAAGTCAGGGGGATCACCCTGGTTCACCGAGTCAAGATGTGCCAGAAACAGCACCTCAAAATAATCCAGCAAACTGAGTAAAGTTCCAACATGTAATATGTATGCTAGTCAGTAGTTTGCCACCAATAGTTAAGTATTCCAAAGTCAGTAGATCTGATCAAAGCTCTACAGGCCAACCACATTGAGTCATGAATGGTGGTAGAAAATTGAAAAGCCTCCGTGGCAGTCTCCACGATCATTTCCATCCTCAATCTTAGGGGAAGTCAGCATAAGTGCAAAAGGCAAGAGTGAAGCATTTGCAATCATCTTCAGCTAACTGCAATGAGTGGATGAGCCCAGTTTGTTGAGGGCTCTTTCCTGAGTTTCTGCAACATACAGAAGCTAGTCTTCAGTCAATCTGATTCGTTCTGTGTGATGTGAAGAAATAGCCAAAGGAGCTAGATGCAGCAAAAGCAATGGGCTTAGCAGTGTACCAAAACTGAAGGTGTGCTCTTGAACTAGTGTTCCCCTAACCAAGATTTTCCAGTAAAGCAGCTATGACACCTGCCTGACAATGTGGAAAGCGGCCCAGGCATGTTCTTCCCAAAAATTTAGGACAAGCCCAATTGGTCAATAGGGTGCTATTAATTTCCTCTCAATTATCAACAATGATGGAGGGGGTTATCAACAATCAACCATTTCAGTGATGTTATTACGCATCTGTGGGGCAGGTGGGACTTGAACCAGACCTTCCAGCTCAGAGGTAGGGACACTACCACGGTTCCACGAGTTCATTCAGATGTTGAACTGACAGCACCCAACTTAGGATCCAAATCTGTAACCCCAGGGTTAACAATTTCATGCTTTACCAATTGAACAAGCCAGTCTTGGGCAGTTCCTCAAATTAAATATTTTAATCAACCTGTTTAGACCTGTGTCTGAACTCATACTCACACCTCATTCATACCTCTGCAGCAGCTAGGACTTCAAACCAGCTATGCAGGCCCAGGAGAAGGGACACCACCACTATACCACCAGAGACCCAGTCACTCAGGATAGATAATTTCTAATCAACCTGCACACAGATGTTACTGTACACTTCTGAAGCAGGTAGAACTTGAACCAAGGTCTCCTGGTTCAGTAGTAGGGTCATTACCACTGCACCACAAGTGACCTCATTCAATATCATATACTTCAACCAATTCACCACTCATTCTTCTAAGCTCCACAGGAAACAAGCCCAGCCTGTCCAACCTGCTCAGATGCATTATGACACACCTCTGGAGCCTCCTGGCCCAGATGTCGGGACACTATTGCTGCACCATAACAGCCTGTTGTTGCTCAGAATAGATTTTTATTCAATCAACAACACCTTTTTCAGAGGTGTTATAACACAGCTCTGGAGCAGGCAGGACAAACTAAGGTCTTCTGGCCCAGAGACAGGGGCACCACCATTGTGCTACAACAACTTGTGTTTACTCAGGATATTGTCCTCGGCTCAACATTTTCAGCCGCTTTATTAGTGACCATTTATCCATAACAAGGTTAAAAGGGACAATATCCACTGATGACAGCAGTGTTCAGAAACAACTCAAAGGTGTTAAATAAAACACAAAACCAGTTTTAATATCAATTTCAAGCAATTGCACAATCCTGATTAATTTAGACGTTTACTGTACAATGTTGTTTTGGCATGAAACTATATAGCACTTCAAAAGAAATAAGAATGAATGGACATTTAGAAAATCATTATAGCTGCCTTTCTTCTGCAGTTTGGATACACTGCTTAAGCCAACTTTCTGCCGGAAGGAAATGTCGTAATTTCTGGCCAGTGACTGTAATCAGCTGTTGCAATAAAGTTTACAGGTTTTAAATGTTGCTATCAAAGTTGCAAAACATCTTAAGTCAACTTCATAAGGATTCAACACTGGCACAAAGAACCTTCGGTACATTCTGGAGGTAGGAAGACAGGAGTATTATGCAACAAAGAAGTGAATTTTTAAATGCAGGAGGGGGCTTAGATATAGGTTTAAAGTGGGGTTGAGCATAACCAACTATATTAAGCTACATAAAATGTGGTAGTGATCTAAGTAAAATAGTTGTGAAGAGACATTTTAGTGCCATGGTTACAATTAAAATATTGTTTTGAAATTCATACCTTAAATTAGGCTTCCTTGTCAAATAAATTTATATTACAATTCTTCTCCTGCATTGCTTTATCTGTACAAAAATGTTGCCTCCACACCCTTAATAAATTCTTAGATTTATCTGCACATACAGATAATTCTGCCATTATAATTTTTTGGCCCACATCTACATTGGAAAATGCCAATGCAACTTCATGTTGTAACTACACCCACGCACCAATGCCTCAGTTTTACATCGCCCAGCTCCTCAGCTTGTTGCAAAGAGCGTCCTATACTCTAGGGAACTTTTCTGAACAGAAATTGGAGCAATAATGGATTAAAGTTCCATTAAAAAATGAGAATCAACTTTTAAAATGATCATAATTATCTCTACATCCTGTTCCAATTATTTTTTATCATTTAACCCCACTTGTTCCCAAAAATTGCATTTGGTTTTGACTTCCTATGTGGTACACCTTGCAAGATCAACAAATCGTTTTTGTGCTTCTTCTCTCCAATTCTCATTTCTTCTGAAGGAACTTACTGAAACTATGGCAGAGCGCCATATGTGCCAATTACGTTCACATCATTTCACATATGAGCCAGATAGAATAAGTCGTCTATTCAAAAATGAAAACACAATAGTTGAGCTTATGAACTCAATTCTGCACTTATCTGATGCTCATAAGGACAATTCATAGCAAAGTAAAACGGAAATTGCTGGAGAAACTCAGCAGGTGTGGCGGCATTTGTGAAGAGAAAGCAGAGTTAATGTTTTGGGTCCAGTGACTGACCCTTCTTCATTCTGAAGTTGCTGCCAGACCTCTGAGTTTTTCAAACAATTAATATTTTTTGTTTCAGATTTCCAGCATCTGCAGTTCTTTCTTTTATTTATATGGACAATTCATAGCATGGATCATTGGATAATGCTATGGAGAACAAAACACAGAATTGCCAACCTCTTTTATTGTGCTACTAATCAGCTAACCCAGCACTGAGTGTAAGCCAAAAATCCTCAGCCTGTGTAACTTACGTTTACACAAGGTGGTGCATTTGCTAAAAAGGCAGAAAAAATGCTAACTTCTTAAAACTTTGTACAAATAACTGGATGGTGCAATGGGTTGGACAATGGGTTTACCACTGAGACATATTCTATAATCTAGCTAGCAGGAGGGATAAAAGCCTTCTCTCTCTGGCTGGCTGTAACAGGCCTATACAAACTGAGTTTGTCAGACTCAATTAATTTAGTGGTGGGCATAGGCTACCTCATGAAATTGCCCCTAATTCAGTACTAATTCCTAATGTCACAGAGATGCCATAGGGTGGCTGATGTGTGAAACAGAAAGAAAGAACATCAAGTTGGTGCAGTAGGGTGTCCCCTTTAAAAGCTGGAAGCAAAAAAATATTCTCAGTGCTCCCCCGACTCCCCCGTTCTCCATGTTTCCTTGTTATTGGTTGAATAAAACCAAATAATAGTGAAGAGTTCTGGGAATAGATACTGAATTACCTTGATTAGCACTAAACTGCCAGGTAAATACTGGCAAGTTCAGCATTGTTATTTCCGGTAAATATTCTTAACATAAGCTGCTGATGGAGGTTTCCTTGAAAATCAGAATTGTTGTCTTTATTCACCTTTGTGAACATGTACAATGGATCACTGAACAGTGGTGTATCAAATAATGTTTAGGAAATTGAATATTCTCCTGATTATTGAAAGAACTAATGAATTCATTGGCAATATTAAATGGTCATTATTCTGGTGGTGTATCTTGCTCATGTACTTTTTCAGTTTCTTGCACTGTTGTGCCATTCCATTCTCGCATCTTTGAGTCATGTAATTTGACAATGATGCCTATGTCAACAAATAATTTAAAATCTTTTGTTTCACCACAATATCATCACTAGTAATTCTTACAACAGGACCTGAATAACCAAATCAAATATATACACATAAAGGATAATGGCAACTTGTTGCAAATCAGAATTTAATAGTCCTAATCTCATAGGTCAAAAGGCAGTGCATTTGTGAATATAAGCAAGACACAGTGATTAGATGGTCAATTAGGTAAATATGCTACTTTTTTTTAAAACAGGAAAGTTATAGTATGATAAAGTTTTTCAAGGCACATTACTTGATTAACCACACTTCATTCTATATGGTGCATCATAGAAGTACCTTAGGATGCTTTACTACTTAAAGTGATTCATACATGCACATTGTTGTTGTACATGGTTATACAGTCTGCAAAAATATAGTGACCAGTAAGATGACAAATCCATTTATTTAAATTCCTACTGAATTATAACAAGATGGCAAAAAACCTACAACGAACAACTATTTTCAGAGTTGAATTGAATATAAATAGAATGATTATTGCAGAGTTGTAGTGTCAGTTTCATGTGCTGCAAGTTCACCTTGACTGGTGAAGATTAAGGTTTATCAAGTATTGTGCAACAAATCACTTTCTGTTGTAACAATTATACTGTAAAAATCATGCTGAGTAAATAAGCCATTCTAGTTATCTTCCCCACTATCTGTACTAATTAGCCTACTAATTACTAAATTTCTGCATCTGTTTCATTCCAGAAAATTCAAGCACGGAACTAATGTGTCTATTTTATTTAATTATAAAAGCAGCTAAATCTGCACTATAAAGCTTCAATCACATGTTTGTTAATGAGGTTCTGCACAGCAGCATAATGCTGCATTATTTCACAATATAACATTAAATCCATTAACATACACTGGAAAAGCTGCTAATATTTTTCATTTGCTGTATTTGTAACTCAATAGATCACATGCAGTTGTTCTCTATGTACAATTTCTTCCAAGAATTCAAAGCAACACTTGACTCTCTTCAAAGTCAGTACACAGTCTTAAACAGTTTAAATCAACCTCTAGGAGGTCAACCTAATCTTATTCTCGAGCATCTTTCTTCTCAGCTCGCATGGAGCTTTCTGGGACAAGGCAGTACTCTAATTTAGCTCTGACATCTATTACATACTGAATCAGGAAAAATAAATTCAAATGCCTCTCAACCTTTGAAATGAAACCTTCTAATCTGCAGTCTACCCCATTGAAATCAGTAAGAACATTCAACTCTAAACATGAAATCAAGAATTGGGGGTAGACCAATTCAGTGGTCGCAATCCAATTAGGTTAAGCAGTGAGCTCTGGAATTATGAGCATGAGGTAACTTCTCTTTATGTCAGTCTGGCTGACTCTTTATTCTGGGACTGTAACTCTGTGTTCTAGATTTTCCAGTCAGTGAAAACTCTCTCAGCATCTATTCTGCCAAACACCTTTAAAGAATCTTGTATGTTTTGATTAGATCTACTTGCATTCTTCTAAATTCTGGGGAATTAGGGCCAAGTCTGCAATAATCTGTCCTTGCTGGTCAAATCCCTCACTCTATGAGTCAGCCTAGCAAACCTATGTTACATTTTATTTTGGAAATTAACAAGACCAAATCCTCACGCAGTTGTATCCTCATACAATTGTAGCAAGATATCTTCACTCTTTACTCCAATCCCTTAAAACAAAATCTACCATATAGGGTTGCCTTCCTATTTTTCGCTCTATCTGCATGTTAACTTTCTGTGATTCATGTACAAAGACTGAGGTCCCTTTGAGTGCAAACCTTCCCCAGTGCCTTATCATTAAAAAAAAAATCTGTTTTTTAAAAATTTTTCCTACCAAAATGAATATGGAGCTGAGATGTCATGTTGTGGCTGCACATGACATTGATGAGGCCACTTTTAGATGGAACCTCTTATTCATGGAAACAGTTACATCTCTAAAAAACGTAAAAAGATTTTTCTAATTCAGTTTCCCTTGCATAAATCCAGTACGACAGTAAAATATTCATGTGACATGCTGAAGCAATTCACAATCAATACATTTTTGTAATTGATGTTATGTACATTAACAAAACTGTCAATTAATGCACAGGAAGGCCCAACAAACAGCAGTTAAGTTAAATGACCAGTTAATCTTGTGGTGATATTAGGGAGAGAAATGCTGGCCAATTTAGTGACAGAACTTGCTGTTGTTCAAAACAGTGTCAATAGTCAAGAAAGATGGGGACCCGGTTTATCATATCATTTAAAAAATATTGTATTTTGCATGTGCATAAACGTGCAACCTTCTGATTAAAAGGGAACTTTACTCCCAAATGAGCCAATTAACAATTTTAATTAATGAAGCTATGTTTTATTTTAAACTTTGGGATAAGCCAGGTTGGACAGCACTCAAACATTATTATATAATTTATGCAATTTCTTACGTCACCATACATAATACAGCTCAAATAAAGAATTAACCTTCATGGCTCAGATCCACACTGGATAACATTTGCCAATGGTGCCATCGAGGTCGCAGAGTGCTTTAATTTGCTATGACATAGCTGTATTACATGATAAATGTTCATTTATCAGATTGTTTATTGTACGAGTTGAAAACTTGGTTCTGCTACAGAGTAATCAAAGTCAATAACAGAAATGGAATTCAGTTAGGGTGATCTTAAATTGCATTGATTACATAGAACTACTTAATTTAATACAGTAAATCTTAAATCAGGTTGAATTAAAAAATGTAAAAACACGGATTTAGACAAGTAGATGTGGTATTAGAATATTAATGAAATTTTAATGCAGCAAACCTTCTTCTCTCCAACCTTTTGCCAAACACCCTACAAATCAAAACTGCTGAAATATGGAAAAATGGTGCTCACAATCCATAATGTCACTGAACTATATATATGTAACCTCACCTTTAACAAACAGCTATAAATTATGAAACTGTCAATTTTCTCTGATACAGAGCATGGCTGAAAGGTGCAAGAAAATCACTGACAAACACAATTGACCAAGATAGATGTTCTGAGGGTCACTGTACATCTTACAAATCAGCAAATGCATTGTAACATTTCACTGTGCTATTTTGCACTATTCTAACAATGTATACTGAAGCTCTTGGTTATTTACTTTATTGTAATCTTAATAGTTAAAAACAGCAAAAATTATTCCCAAAAGCATGTCTATACAAGAATTTTAGTGTTGCTAGGACCAAATTAGTATTTCTTTTAAAAAAGGTGAAATAAGTTAAATTTCTTCAATTATATGAATTATGCCCTGTATGATACACATTGAACTGTGCTTTTCTAACATAATTAAATGATTTTCATTCTTTGGTAGGTAAAAGTCTGTAAAAAATGAAATTAATTTTACATTTCCTCATTAATTAGCACACAGCAGGTACTGCGTCATTAGAAGTTATGTATAATGTATTATATGTGTACTTCTGGTGCTTTGTTTATTTGTTCCTTTTTTTTGGTGTGTGGCTGCGGTGTCGGGATACAGCATACCTGCCCACATTATTTGTGATTCTGAAGTAGCCTTGATATGGAACTATAGCTAGAATGTTATGATAATGTAGACCTTGTACAATACTAGCACGATATTTACAGACTGGCTCTTGAATAGAGTACAATTAATTGCCATTTCGAAATAAGGCAGTAGAATTACATGCAGAACATAAAAGGTATTACATAAACGGTAGTCAGTCTTCTCTCCTGAAATGTATTTAAGGATTTGTCTGAACTGGTAAAAGGCAGTAACCATACTTTAAAGCAAACAGTAACAGATATATTAACCAAAACTGGCACAACAGGAAAGATATTTTGACTTTAAAAGTTTTCGCTTCAATTATAAATTTCAAAAAGGTATGTTTTAGATTCTGCAAGATGGGTACAAAAGAACCCTGAAAAATGACAAAGCAACAAAAGTGGAAACAAAAAACAAGTTTTTAAATTACAAACATGGGGATAATGAGGAAAAATGGCATACAAGTTGATAACAAGTATGATGTGTTTTAATGGCAAAGCAGGCTCAATTGACTGAATGGTCTATTATTGTTCCCATTTCCTATGTCCTGTGCCTTTTCCAAATACCTTTTGCCATTTAAATTTCTCCTGGACACAAATCAAACGCAGTTTATATTTATGTAGGGTCTTTAACATAATGAAATGTCCCAAGGCACTTCATAGGAGAATCACAAAACAATGCATGACACCAGGTTACACAAGGAGATATTAGGTCAGACGGCCAAAAGCTTGATCAAAGTGGAAGATTTTGAGGACTGTCTTAAAGGAGTCAAGTGAGGTACAGGGGCATTTAGGTTTAGGGAAGATATTCCAGAGCTTGGGTCCTAACCAACTGAACAGCAATGGAACAAATGGAGGAGCAGTTGTGACCGGCAATGCACAAGTCGTCAGAATAAGAGGTCAGAGGATTTCATATTGGAGGAGATTTCAGAGATGTGTAGGGCCAAGGGCATGGAAAGATTTAAAAACAAGGATGAGAATGTTAAAAATCAATGTGTTCATTGATCTGTCCACAATATATAATAAAATTGATGCATACCTTGTGAAGAATTTATAATAGAAATAAATCTACGTTCACAATGGAAACTGATATATGAATGTGTTATGCTGTAATTATACCTTGCCACCAACAGTGCAAATGTTGCATCTCAGTTTTGCAACTTCCAGCTCCTTAGCCTATTGGCACAGAAAATTTGTTTCAGTCAGTACTAATTCTTTAGCTTCCCCGTACAATACCAATAATGTCTGTTACTATCACAGGAAGGTGTATTTATTGTGTGACAAATTTACACAAACAAGTTCCGTCATGGGAAATATATAAAAATGACAAAATGAATGACTAAAATGTAGACTGAAGCATATCTGCAACTACTGATTGTGACCTTGCGACCTTTTTGCTTACTCACGTCAACACTATAGTCTTGTTCTTGACTCCACCTGTGCCAAAGCCACAGAAGATGGACTAGTATTCTACACTTCCTGGACAATTCATTGCAGATATAAACCACTAATTTTATTGAATGGAATGACTCACTTAAGGATTACTCACATAAATGTGTTACTTTTGAGTTGTGTATTAATTCTAAAGGTGGCTGATCATATAACCAAATCAAACAAAAAATGATCACAAGAGCTAAGATCAGGAATAGGCAATTCAGCCCCTCAAGCCTGCTCTGCCATTTGGTACAATCATAGCTGATCTCGGTCTCAATGCCTCTTTCCTGCCTGCTCTCCATAACCCTCTAGCCTATTACGAATTAGAAATTACACTATTGAAAAGCACTTCCATTGTGGATATAAGATGAGTCTTTGTAAGAATTATACCAACAGCCTTTTTGCCACTGTTTCTTGTAACAGTATTACTTTGGATTGGGGATGGCGGAACATTATTTAAATAATTCTATTTGTACCTGCATGAATCATGGAATCGTAAATGATAAGGCTATCTGGCCCATTGTGCCTGTGCTCGTCCTCTGAAGGGTCATCCAATTAGTCACATTCCCTGGCTCTCTTTCTCCAGCACTGAATCTTTCCCCCCTTCAATTACTTAGCCAATTCCGTTTCAAAAGTTAGTACTGAATCTGCTTTCAGGTAGCGCAGTGCAGTGCGGTGCAAATCATAAAACTCACTGCATGGAAAAATCCTCGTTTCTAGTTCTTTAGTGAATTACCTTAAATCTATGTCCTCTGGCTACTGACCCTTGCTAATGGAAACAGTATTTCCTTATCTATTCTATCAAAACCCTTCATACGATTTTGAACACCTCTTAAATCTCCATTTAATCTTCTCTGCTCTCTGGAGAACAGCCCCTGCTTTATTATTCTCTCAACGTAACTGGCCTGACATCAGTGTTACCATTATTATAAATTTCCTTTGCACCCTCTCTCAGGCCTTGACATGCGCCCAGAATTGGACACAATACTTCAACTGGGGCACAGTCAGTGATTTATGAAGGTTTAGCACAATCGTGGTTTCACCTGAAAAGCCAAGGATCCCTTATGCTCTTTTTTAAAATCAAGTTTCTCAACAATAGGAAAGAGGGTGTCTCAGAGGGTTCAAGGATAAGATGATATGATTAGATGTAACAAACTCTGTTACACTCAGTCCCTTCATGTTGCAATGAATATAGAGTCAGAAAACTGCAATCCAACAGGGACAAATCCTCACTGGGTTTGGAATTATGGACTGGACAGGGAACAGGGATTTTAATAAGTCACTGAGTTAATTTATAAATCTTTGCTGCACATGGGCATTTCTCCACATTATATACCATCTGACAATTGCTTGCTCGCTCAGCGAACCCGTCCATATCTCTTTATAGCCTCTTTGGTCTTCCCCACAGCATTCTCTCCCACCCAACGTGGTCTTGTCAATGAACCTGGAGACATTACACATGTTCCTTTCATCTAGATCATTGACATTAAGTGTAAATTGCTGTGGATGTAGCAGTGATCCTTCTGGCACCCCCAATAGTATCAAGCAGGTAACAACTCTGATAACAAGCCAATCCTAGACCCTTCAGGACACAGCAAACACTGTTCCAACAACAGGCCAAGGAGTGGCAGATGGAGTTTAATTTCGATTCATGTGAGGTGTTGCATTTTGGTGAAGCAAACTAGGGCAGTATTTATGCAGTTAATAGTAGGGCCCGGGGGAGTGTTGCCGAACAAAGAGACGTAGGGGCGCAAGTGCGGAGTTCCTTGAAAGTCAAATCGTGAGAAGACAGGGTGGCGAAGCGGGTGTTTGGCATGCTTGCCTTCATTGGTCAGTGCATTGAGAATAGGAGTTGAGACGTCATGTTGTGGCTGTTCAGGACACTGGTGAGGCCACTTTTAGAATACTGTGTATAATTCTGGTCGCCCTTTTTTTGAAGGATGCTGTTATACGTGAAAGAGTGCAGAGAAGATTTGCAAGGATATTGTTGGGACTGGAGGGTTTGAGTTATGGGGATGTTGAATAGGCTGGGGTTTTTTTTTTGCTGGAGTGTTGGACGCTGAAGGGTGACCATATAGAGGTTTATAAAATCATGACGGGCACAGATAGGGTGAATGGCCAAAGTCTTTTTCCTAGGGTGGGGGAGTCCAAAACTAGAGAGCATAGGTTTAAGGTGACTGGGGAAAGATTTAAAAAGAGACCTTAAGGACAACAACTTTTTCATGCAAAGGGTGGTGCACGTATGGAACAAACTGCAACAGGAAGTGGTGGAGGCCACTATGATCGCAACATTTAAAAGGCATCTGGATAGGTATATGTACAGGAAGGGTTTAAAGGGATTTGGGCCAAATTCTGGCAAATAGGACTAGATCAAATCTGAATATCTGGTTGGCACGGACACGTTGGACTGAAGGGTCTGTTTCTGTATTGTATGATTCTATGACAGACTCAATTTGGCTAGAGATAAGGAGCAAGAAGGGTACAATTATATTGCTTGGTGTAGTTTGTAGACAACCAACTAGGAAACAATGTAGAGCAGCAGATCTGCAGGGAAATTACAGAGAAATGTCAACATTATAGTTATTATGGGGGACTTGACTTTAATTAGCCAAATACAGACATAGATATTGAAGGTGTGGTTCCTAGATTGTGTTGTTGAGACCTTCATTATTTTACTTCTATCATTTTTGGTTTGGAACTGTGAATTGGGAGATGAGAGCTGAAGGTGATTTTTGGACTCCCAGCAGTAGCTTGTTTTTAATAAAAAGAGAACAAGCAAACTGTTATTTGCTTACGTGGCCATGCTTGGAAGATAACTGCAGGTCGATTCTTGTTCAAAGAATGCTCTATAGACATTTTGGTTCTAGAGATGCATTATGCTCAAACAGATGGCAGATGTTTGAATACTAACCGGAGCCTCATATGAAGCTATGGTGCCAGTCTAACAAAGAGAAACCAAAGTTTGAACTGGTTTTGAATGGTGTTTAAGTCAGAAAAATTGTATCTCTGAAAGCTAAATGATGGAGGTTTAATTGCTCCCTGGTTATCCTCCCATTATCAAATTTTTGTACATTTGGGGAATACAGTCTTAGTTATAAGTACGAAGTGAACATTCCTTGGAACCCATCAGAAGGAGGTGGCATGCTCAGTGTCTTTGGAGGCCAAGAAAGGTACAATCCCATTATCCGTGACATGTTATAGATCATGAAGTCTGCTTAAGTCAGCTAGCTGGTTGTTCTTCCTTTTTCATCTTTTGATTTATCCCTTAACTGGGTCTGTTTGTCGGTCATTGTGAGAGTGGGGGGGCTAGAATTAAAGAAGATTATGTTTAAAACATCGACATTAATTAAATTAACTTGTGGTTTAATTTTGCTAAAACTTTTGTATTATTAAAAGATTGCTAATTATTTTGTTTAAGCTATAAACTGGGTGCCTGGTAATGCTTAACGAGGTGTAGAGCTGGATGAACACAGCAGGCCGAGCAGCATCAGAGGAGCAGGAAACCTTGACGTTTAGGGCCTAGACCCTTCATCAGTAATGCTTATTCACAAACTCTTGCACTGGTATTCAAAGAGTTTGTTAGGAACTACTGGGGTCAGTTTTGAGGGTTTTGATTTTACTGTGTTATGAATGCAGAGATAAGCAGGCTTTTTTGACTGTTTGTCTCCATGTTATAATGGCTTTCAGGAGAGTTTCATACAGCAGTCTGTGTCCAGTCCAATAAGAAAGGATGAATTGTTGGACCTGGTTCTTGGAAAGGACGTGGGCCATGTGAATCGTGTCAGTGGGGGAACATTTAGGAGACAGTGATCAAAGTGTGAGAGAAATCAATTAGTGGAGAGCTAACTTCAATGGGGCAGAAACAGAGCAAGGGTGTCGGACTGACTAGAACAAGAGGTTGGCGGAAATAAAAGTAACTGAGCAATGGGCTACCTCCAAAGACCAGATGGTTAAGGTAGATTTGATGTATATTCCCTCAAATTGAAAAAGCAAGATAAACAATTCAAGTTCCCTGGATGACAAAGGAGGTAGGAAATAACATTATAGTAAAACTGTGTGCTAATGACAGGTGTAAGGCAGAAAATACATTAGAACCAAGGGGAAAGGTTTAGAGGAGAAGTGTTAAAGCAAGTAAGAGAAGCAGAGAGGAATTACGAAAACAAAATAGCAGCTAATAAAAGGAAATCCCAAAGACTTCTATAGATGTATAAATAGTAATACAATGGTTAGAGGAGGAGTAAGGCTGATTAGAGACCAAAAAGGGATTTACATATGGAGGCAGGGGGTATGGCTAAGGTGTTAAATGAGTACTTTACATCTGTCTTTACAAAAGAAGAGGCTGCAGCCCAGGCCATGATGACAAAGGAAAATCTGTCATTAGAAGGGTTCAAAACTAATAAGGAAGAAGTCATAGACTGTCGCTAATTGAAGTTGACAAGGCTCAGGACTGGATGAGATGTATCCAAGGACTTATAAGAAAGTGAGGGAAGAAATTGTAGGCACACTAGCTTTAATCAATCAGTCATCCCTGGACTCGGGACGTGTCAGAAGACTGGGGAACTGCAAACGTTATAGCTTTGGTCAAGAAAGGTTGTAAAGAGGAAATTGTGCTACAAAAAATCCAGCTGAAGTTTTCTGAAGAGGTACCAGAAAGGTTAGATGAGGGTAATGCTGTTGTTGTACAGATGGATTTCCAGGAGGCATTTGATCAGTGCCACATAACAGATTGAAGGAAAGTTATAGGCAATAGTCTAAGGGGCAGTAGTAATGTGAGTACGAAATTGACTGAATTGACTAAAAAAAACTGAGATTAAGGGTCAATGGATATTTTCCAGCCTGTTGGAAGGTTTGCAGTGGAGATCCCGGGGGTGGGGTCGATATTGGGACCCTTTCTTTTCCTAATTTATATTAATGAACTGGATCTTGCTGTGCAGAGGACAATTTTAAATGACACTAAACTTGGGAAAATTGTAAACTCTGGGGAGAACAGTGTGGAACTGCAAGGACAATGACAATTTGGTGGAGTGGGCAGAAACGTTGCAGATGAGGTTCAATGCAGAGAAGTGTGAGGTGGCACACTTAGGTGGTAGGACAGATGGTGAGAGCAGTTAATAAAGTATACAGTGCCCTCGTTTATTAATAGGACATAAAGTACAAAAGCAAAGAGGTGATGTTGAACTTGTGTAAGACACTTGTTAAGCCTCACTTGGAGTATTCTGTACATTTGTGGGTGCCGCATTACAGGAAAAGTATGAATACACAGGAGAGAGCGCACACATGATTTATAAAAATGGTTCCAGGAATGAGAAACTTCAGTTGAGGATAAATTTAAGAAATTAGCATTGTTCTCCTTGTAAAGAAGAAAGGTGATTTGATAACGATTTTCAAAATCAGGAGTGGGCTGGAGAAAGTAGATAAAGAGAAGCTGTTCCTACTCACAAAAAAAACAAGAATGAAGAGGGCATAGATTTAAAATGATGCACAAAAGAAGCAAGGATTATTTTTATTTATTCTTTCACAGGATGTGGGTGTCACTGGCCAGGCTAGCATTTACTACCCATACCTAATTACCCAGAAGGCAGTTAAGTACTGTGGATCTGCAGTCATCTGCCAGACCAAGAAAGCATGGCAGCATCCTTCCCTAAAGGACATTAGTGAATCAATTGAGTTTTTCTGAAATCGCGAATATGAGAAAAAACTTTTTCACACAACGATAGTTAGGGTATGGAATGCACTGCCTGGAATTGTGCCAGAGGCAGGTTCAATTGAAGCATTCAAGAGGGCATTGGATGATTATCTGGATAAAAATAGTGCGCAAGGTTATGGGGAAAATGCAAGAAATTGACACTAGGTAATAGCGTGCGTTTGAAGAGCTGGTACAGGCATGAGGGTTGAATGGCCTTGTTCTGCACCGCCAACTATTCTGTGGTTCTGTGACTTTCTTGCCATCTCAAAGATATGTGTGTATAAACCCCCAGAATCTCTTTGCTCATGAATCCCTTTGAAAAATGTATGATTCAGTTTATATTTCCTGTTCTCATTCTTACTACCAAAAGTAGGTTCTCTACTTCAAATCGACTCCCTTTTGAAAGTCCATGCACACATCACCTCTTTCAGTTACGTCAACAAAGAACTCAAGAATGATGGTAAAATGCAATTTACCTATACAAACCGAATAGCTGTTATTTATTAACCTCTATTTTTTCACGTGACAATTAATTTTGTTTCTGATTACACTCACGCAAAGTTTCCTCACCACAATTGTTACACTGAATGGCTTGAAGTTGAAGGATTTATCCCTCTTCTCAAACTGCCTAATAGGAGATGTTACTTCTTGGTGATGGGTCTTCACCTTCTGAGTTTCTCCTTCTCCTAAACTGAGAAATCCTGGAGCTCTTCAATACTATAAATTGCTGAAACAATGTAAAGAGTAAAGAGAATCCATCCACCAAACCCAGGCAGCCAGGTACAAGTCAGTTAAATCAGAGTCAAAGCTTTGGTCCTCTCAAGTGAGCCCTTTGAAGTTATGTTCTTACATTTTCTTGGTACACAGAGATTTAAGAAATGTACAAAACAATTTAAAAATCAATAACATGCAAGTCATAGAACTGAAACATTAAAAAAATTAATATTTCCTGTAGTTACTCTCCAGGAAATAAAATAATTAGAACTAGACAGTGAGTTCTGCTCGTAAATTGCCTTTTGATACTTAGCAAGAGCAATGGCATCAGACTACATGGTGATAACAGGAACAAACCGGTGACCTTTTCTTCAAAAATGTAACTCAGCAGTCGTAGCAGCAGCAAATCTTGGAAGAATGAACCTGAACCATGGCTTTGCCACAAGAATTAAAAAAAAAAACGAATGGCCCTATGTTGTAATGTGTCTCAAAGGAGCCCCAGTCAGCCATTCTCCTTTCCCTCTATCCATCATATTCACACAAATCCCAGAGGTGGACCAGTTTCTGAGGACTTGTGTAGCGTATTATCCTCAAGCTTAACAATCCAATATCAGTGGAGCTGGGGATAATTACTTTCCATTGATGATAAAATGCCCCAAACCCCGTCAAGCATAGTAATTTACATCTTACAGCATCCAAGATCAATAGAAACATGGAACATTGAAAGCTATTTTAAAAAAAAGGCAGCAGACAATGCGTGAAGTGAACTTTACTGGTTAGAAACTCAGGAATGGGTCACTAACAAGGAATGAATATATAAAAATGAAGGGCAGTCAGGATAGACAGATAACAACATAATATTGTCAAGAATTATAAACATAAAGAATAAAAATCAGAGCAGTGATTTGGTCCATTTGTGGGAAATCAGGGCACTTGTCATTGAGTGGAATAGAAATAACCACTCAAGATTACACTGGTATTAAATACTGGATTACCAAACAAAATATATAATCCATTTAGAGGCACTGACGGCAGTTCTCTGAAGCACATCTCTGCAAAGTGTCATGTTTAACTATGAAACCTGAAATATTCCACTGCGTGTAAACAAAAATATTACAACATTTCCAAGTATGATGACCATTAACATGCTGTATTAAATATTGTCAGCAAGAAATATTTATCAAATTCCACAAAAACAATAATTTGATATTAATTGTCAAACAAAAAGGGAGAAAGGTCAAAGTTACTACTTTTATATTCTTGCTTCTATATACAATGGAATTTAACACACTGGGATCCATGATTAGATAATCTATTTTCTACATGGGTGGGATTTTTGATGTTTATGTTCTTTTATGGGCTACTTTTCTACACCTTCTCTCTACAGTGTACACTTATATCATGGGTATCATTCTAGACCAGACGTACAAACATTTGCCTGTTTCTAGGTCAACGTATTGGGTGCTGTGGTTTCAGCCACGTGAAGGCTTCAACTTTCATGCCTGGTCTTGATTGAGACAGCTGATCTCAGAACAACTACACTAGGGATGGTACAACGGATCTAATTAGCCCCAAGCTAGAATGTGAAAAGTTTGTCAGCGATCCAGTTAGCCTGATACAAATATGTGGATACTCCATGTGATTTAATAATCTACTAACATGTGTCAAGACTCGCATGCAAAGAATGGCCACTGACACAAGGCACTTACTATCATGTGGTACCACACCCTTACTATTCCCAAGAGCGTGAAAAGGGAAAAAATATTTAATGCAAAAAAACCCATTGAAAACATATTCCTGTGCTGGTTACCAGTGATTTCTCATGTCTCATAAAGCAATCTACAAATAAAAATGTATTAAATTTTTACTTTTCATAATGGAAAACTTGGTCATTTGCAGTCCATTTTAATTTTCTCAATCTAAGAAAATGAAAAGTTTTGCAGTTATATTTCACAATCTGAATGATATACATTTTGCACCTTAGTTAAACAGATAAACCATTGTAGTGCATAATGTTTTTATAAGGCAATGTTTTGTGGTCTAGCTGGGTTCATTAGCCTTTGTGAGTTTGATGCTTAAACTTTCTGCAGTACAAACACAGCATGATGGCAACTACAATACAGCACTTTCCCACTGTCTTTTTCTAAAATCTCCATGATTTGTTTGCCAGGTTAAAGCATCCAGTTTTAGCAATGTGAGTCAGTCCATGGAGAATGCACTGCTGGGGTTCCAACTAAAAACATCAATCTAAAAGTGCTTCTATATTGGCTCCAAATTTCTGTTCAGGATGAGGGGTGATGAATCACAATGCCAAATTATCCTGCAATTCCCAAAGCTAGCAAAGATCTTGTTGACATGAGAATGCCAACTAACAATGATGGTTTGATGTGCTATCAATGCAAAATACGGGTAATTTAAGGTTCCTGAGACAAACTGAAATGCATCAATGAGAGAAAAAAACCTGATTCTTGGGAGGGAGTGTGTTGCAACCAGGTCTCTTATAGAAAGTGACCAATCCATTGAAGCCAAAGAAAATAAACACACAATATTATGAACAAGGAGACAAGAAGATCAAGATCAAGATCACAAATAGTGCTAATTTTATTGGTTATTGAGAAGTAAATTTTCCCTCCCTAGATTTGGGACAGGTCTGCTAATTGTAGCAATATAATCACTAGTCAAGCTGAGAGTAGTTCATTTTAATCAGATTGGAATTGAATTTGGGTCTGCCTGGTGCATAAAACTCTGTACCATTACTTTAGAAATGGGGAGAAACTCAGATTAGATGTTTAAATTAGTAAAGTATAACTTTGCGTATGTGACCAGCCTCAAGAAATTTCTGACATATTCAAGGTGCGTTAACATTTCATTTTAAAACAATATTGTTAAATACTGTTTGAAAGAAACCTACACTATCCCAGTGTGCTTGAGTGGATTTATCATTTATGCAGCGTATAAATACATCCGAACTTACTTCTAGGGCATGCCATAAGTTCAATATTCATTCAACCCTTAGGTAATAATAGTGATACTTTCTCCTTATATTGAAAAGGCAATACTAATGGAAATGTTCCATTAAGAAGAAAATACCATTACTTTGAATGTATTAGAGACGACAGCAAACATTTATTTTAACCCAATTCAACTATATCTTGATTCAGAAGTATTTTATAAGGTTTTGAACTGCTACCTTGTAACACACTATATAAAGCAGAAAGATTCTATACAACATCAAAATTAGTTGTGAATGCACATGAAACAAAAATCAGCATGCATAACACATGCCAGAGGGCAACAGGGTGACCCTCACAGTTGAGATCTAGCTTCAATCTTGACCCTTCCAATGGGGTAAAAGCCATCTCCAGTATTCTACAAGAATAGGTATGAGTAGCTTCAATCCAATTTTTAGCAGTCTGATCGTTCAGCAAAAATCTCCAATTTTATTTACGCATGGGACGTGGATGTCTCTGGCTGGGCACTGGTGGTGGAGATGCAGAATGTTTGTGGGTGTCATACCAATCAAGTGAACTGCTTTGTCCTGGATGATGTAAAGCTGCTTGAGTATTATTGGACCTGCACTCATCCAGGCAAGTGAAGAGTATTCTATCACACTAATGTGCCTTGTTGTTGAACAGGCTTTTGGAAGTTAGGAGGTAAGTTACATGCTGCAAGATTCATTACCTCTAACCTGCTTTAATATCGGCTTATAATTTTAAAAAATATACTCGTGGAACATGGCTATTGCTGGCTGGCTAGCATTTATTGCCCATCTCTAGTTGCCCTATTTGAACTGCTGCAGTTCATATGCTGTAGGTTGACCCACAATGCCCCCAGGGAGGTAATTCCATGATTTTGACTCAGCGACAGTGAGGAATAGCAATATATCTCCAAAGTCAGGATGGTGAGTGGCTTGGAAGGGAACTTGCAGGTGGTGGTGTTCCTATTGCATCTGCTGCCCTTCTCCTTCTGGATGGAAGTGGTTACGGGTTTAGAAGGTGCTGTCTGAGGACATTTGGTGAATTTATGCAGTGCATCTTGCAGCTGTTACATACTGCTGCTATTGAGCGTTGGTGGTGGAGGGAGTGGATGCTTGTGGATGTGGTGCTGATCAAGTGGGCTGCTTTGTCATGGGTGATGCCAAGCTTCTTGAATGTTGTTGGAGCAGCACTCATCCAGGCAAATGGGGAGTATTCCATCACACCCCGACTTGTGCCTTGCAGGTGATGGACAGGATTTAGGGAGTTGGGTTATGTGCCGCAGTATTCCTAGCGTCTTACCTGCTCTTGTAGCCACTGTGTCTATGTGGCAGGTCTAGTTGCGTTTCTGGTTAATGATAACTCTGACAATGTAGATTGTGGGGGAGGTTCAGAGATGATAACACCATTGAATTTCAAGGAGCGATGATCAAGTCGTCTCTTATTGGAGATGGTCATTTCTTATTGGAAATGGCATTTGTGTGGAGCAAATGTTACTTGCCGCTTGTCAGCTGAAACCTGAATATTGTCCAGATCTTGTTGCATTTGAACAAAGGCTGCTTCAGTATCTGAGGTGTCATGAATGGTGCTGAATGTTGCACAATCAATGGCAAACATCTCTATTTCTGACCTTACAATGGACGGAGGAACTCCTGCAGAAATGTCCTGGAGCTGAGACAACTGACTCCGACAACCACAAACATCTTCCTATGTGCTAAGTATGACTCCAACTAGTGGAGAGTTTGCCCCCTGGTAATGGTTGTCCATTTCACTTTCTAGTCAATGGTAAGCCCAAGGATATTGATAATGGGAGATTCAGTGATGGTAATGCCATTGAATGTCAAGAAGTGATGGTTACGTTCTCTCTTGTTGGAGATGGTCATTGCCTGGCACTTGGATGGCATGAACATTACTTGTCACTTGTCAACTCAAACAGGTCTTGTTGCATTTAAACATGTATTGCATTAATATCTCAGGAGCTTGCAAATGATGCTTAACATTGTGCAATCATCAGTGAACATCCCCACTTCTGATCTTATGACAGTAGGAATGTCAGTGATAAAGCAGCTAAAGATGGTTGGGCCAGAAATATTGTCAGTAATCGAGCACTAATTGGCAATCTCAGTCAGACAGTCACAAGAGGCTGATTTAAGAAATGAAAAATGCCACCCTTTTCTTGGGGTAATGGATGTTGGATAAGCAGTCAAGATAATCTGACAACAATCCAGGATCCAGAGAAATGACAATGATGTTGGATTCAGTGTCATCAGTGAACATATGAAAACTAACATGCAATTTTGAATGATATTGCCAAGGATAGCCTGTAAATTAGAAATAAGGATGAATAATGACAGCTTTGCACTGAAGTTAGCTATAACTTGCAAATCTGCAATGCTAACACTGAAGATAACGGCTTTTGTGGCGCAGTGGTAGTGTCCCTACCTCTCAGCCACAGTCAGAATTGTACAGCACAGAAGCAGTATCTTTGGTCCAATTCATCTATGATGATCAGCTATCCCAAACTGATCTAGTCCCATTTGCCAGCATTTGGCTAATATCTCTCTAAACCCTTCCTATTCATGTATCTAACCAGCTGCCTTTTAAGTGCTGTAACTTCCACTACTTCCTCTGGTAGTTCACTCCGTACATGCACCACCCTCCGTATGAAAAAGTTGTCCCTCAGGGCCCTTTTAAATATTTCCCCTATCACCTGAAACCTATGCCCTCTAGTTTTGGACTTCCCTGACCTGGGAAAAAAGGCCTTGGCTATTCACCCCATTCATGCCCCTCATGATTTTATAAACCTCAATAAGATCACCTCTCAGTCTTCGACACTCTAGGACAAAAAGCTCCAGCCTATTCAGCCTCTTTTCAGAGCTCAAATCCAATCCCTGCAACATTTTTGTAAATCTTTTCTGAACCCTTTCAAGTTTAACAACATCTTTCCTATAGCAGAGAGACCAGAATTGAACGCAGTGTTCTGACCTGTGTTCAGGTCCCACCTGCTTCAGAGGTATGTAACAACATTTCTGTACAGGTTTATTAGAAAATACCTACAATGAAGACTGATTCCAGGATGCTTCCTAATCTTGTCCTATATGCATCACACCAAAAGTAGGTGCTAATTGGTCCATTCCAAATATTTAATCAGACTGATATTCACACACATTATTTGCAACTTTCACTGGTGTTGGTGTCCTGGGAGGACGGAAGTTGGATATTCTGTAAAGGAATTGGATTTTGTTGTGCTACAGAAGCATTGGATTTAGAGTTCATTTTTCAGTTAGTTGAGTTACGGATAAGATCTAACTAAGTGCTGGAACAGATTTGAGGGTTAACAGGACTATTGCCATTCCCAAATAAACCACTGGATCCACTGGCATTGGATCTGTTAGTGTAACTGTTGTCTGTAAATTACTTTTATTATTATTTCCGAAGTAAAAGTGGACTGTGGTGGGTGTGTCTGTACGAGAGTATTGATTGGAAACATTTTAGTTGTAATAGTTTAGATGGAGCAGATTTTGTCCAGTGCATTCAGGAAGGATTCCTGACACAGTTTGTAGATAGACCAACACGAGGAGAGGCCACTTTGGATTTGGTGCTTGGCAATGAACCGGGCCAAGTGTTTGTAGGACAGCATTTTGGCGGTAGTGATCATAACACTGTTACTTTTACAATAGTCATGGAAAAGGATAGGTACATACAGCAGGGTAATTACAATTCTGTTAGGCAAGAACTGGGTAACATAAATTGGGAACAGATGCTGTCAGGGAAGAGCACTATTGAAATGTGGAGATGGTTTAAGGAATGCATACTGCGTGTGCTCGATATGTTTGTCCCTAGCAGGCAGGGAAGATGCGGTCGAGTGAGGGAGCCTTGCTTCTCCAGAGAGGTCGAACGTCTGGTTAAGAGGAAGAAGGATGCTTATGTAAGGTTTAGGAAACAAGGAACGGAAAAGGCTCTAGAGGGATACAAGTTATTCAGGAAGGAGCTGAAGAGCGAGCTTAGGAGAGCCAAAAGGGGGCATGAGAAAACCTTGGCAGATAGGATCAAGGAAAACTCCAAGGCTTTTTACATGTACGTGAGGAATAAGAGAATGACCAGAGAAAGGGTAGGGCCGATCAAGGATTGGAAAGGGAATTTGTGCACGGAGCCTGAAGAGATAGGAAAGGTCCTCAATGAATACTTTTCTTCGGTATTCACAACTGAAGTGGACCTAGTTGTAGAGGAGGACAGTGTGAAACAGGCTGGTAGGCCACAGGAGGTTGGTGTTAGTAAGGAACATGTGCTAGGAATTTTGAGAAACTTGAAGATAGATAAGTTCCCCAGGCCTGATGGGATTTATCCAAGGATTCTATGGGAAGCGAGGGAAGAGATCGCAGGGCCTTTGGCGATGATCTTTTCGTCCTCACTGTCCACGGGTATAGTGCCAGAAGATTGGACAGAGGCAAACGTCATTCCCTTGTTCAAAAAAGGGAATAGGGATAACCCCGGAAATTACTGGCCAGTTAGTCTTACGTCAGTGGCAGGCAAATTATTGGAAAGGGCTCTGAGAGATAGGATTTATGATCATTTGGAAAGGCACAGTTTGATTCGTGATAGTCCGCATGGATTTGTGAGGGGTAGGTCATGCCTCACAAACCTTATTGAATTCTTTGAAGAGGTGGCCAAACACGGAGATGAAGGTAGAGCAGTGGATATGGTATACATGGATTTAAGTAAGGCGTTTGATAAGATTCCCCATGGTAGGTTCATGCAGAAGGTAAGGAGGCATGGGACAGGGGGAAATGTGGCAGATTGGATTCAGAATTGGCTGACCCTGAGAAGACAAAGGGTAGTAGCGGACGGAAATTATTCATCATGGTGCTCAGTTACGAGTGGTGTACCACAAGGATCAGTCCTGGGTCCTCTTCTACTTGTGATTTTTGTTAATGATTTGGATGAAGGCGTGGAAGGGTGGATTAGCAAATTCGCAGATGATACAAAGGTGGGTCGCGTTGTGGACAGTGCGGAGGACTGTTCTAGGTTACAAGGGGACATTGATAGGTTGCAGAGTGGGCTGAGACGTGGCAGATGGAGTTTAACCTTGAAAAGTGTGAGGTGATGCATTTTGGAAGGACAAACTTGAAAGCAGAATATAGGGTTAACAGAAAGATTCTAGGCAGTGTGGATGAGCAGAGGGATCTTAGGGTTCATGTTCACAGTTCCCTGAAAGCTGCCACCCAGGTGGATAGAGTTGTTAAGAAGGCATATGGTGTGTTTGCTTTCGTCAATAGAGGGATCGAGTTCAAGAGCCGTGAAGTTATGCTCCAGCTATACAACAGCCTGGTTCGGCCACATCTGGAGTATCGTATCCAGTTCTGGTCGCCTCATTACAGGAAAGATGTGGTGGCATTAGAACAGGTGCAGAGGAGATTTACCAGGATGTTGCCTGGAATGGAGGGAAGGTCTTATGAGGAAAGGTTGAGAGAGCTGAGGCTTTTCTCTTTAGAACGATGAAGGATGAGAGGTGACTTGATAGAGGTGTACAAAATGATCAGAGATATAGATAGAGTAGACAGCCAGAGACTTTTTCCTAGGGTGGAGGTAGCTATTACGAGAGGGCATAGTTTAAAGTGAGTGGAGGTAGATATAGGGGAGACTTCAGAGGTAGGTTCTTTACTCAGAGTGGTAGGGGCGTGGAATGCGTTGCCGGAGAGGGTAGTGGAGTCGGCCTTATTCGGGGCATTTAAGTAGTGGAGTCAGCCTTATTCGGGGCATTTAAGCAGCTATTAGATAGGCATATGGATGATAGTATAAGGTAGGGGTGGAGGTTAGATAGACCTTAGGATGAGGGTAAAAGTTCCGTACAACATTGTGGGCTGAAGCGCCTGTCCTGTGCTGTACTGTTCTATGTTCTATCCATCAGGAGGAGGATTAGGTGGTTTAACCAAGGAGAGTCTGTTGCAGATTAAGTATAGCGGAGGAAGGTTTTTCAGACCATGTAGTTCTATCTTTTGTAGAAATTTACAATCTTCCCCCTTTGAGCATCAAACCTGCCTCTTGAATGACTGCAAAATTTTTGACTGCACCCCTCAGCCATGATCATTCAAAGTATTAATCTTTCTCGGATGCTTGCTTGAAATACTCCTCTAAGGAAGGGTCACTCGACCCAAAACATTAACTGATTCTCTCCACAGATGCTGCCAGACCTGCTGAGCTTTTTCAGCAATTTCAGTTTTTGTCTCTGATTTACAGCATCCGCAGTTCTTTTGCTTTTTATTCCTGAACTTGTCTTTTATCAACTTGCACATATATCTTATGGTTCTACAGTGTGGTTCAAGTTGAAATGGCACTTAGTGTTAACCTTTTCCATTCTTCCAATCTCAAAATACTTTTGTCAGGCTTTTACAATAATTTCCTTTTGATGTTAAAGATGTTTTTTAATATTTCCTTCATCAACACTGATTTTAATAGCTTAGAATAGAATAGAATCATAGGATCCCTACAGTGTGGAAACAGGCCCTTCAGCCCAACAAGTTCATACTGACCCTCAATGCATCCCATCCTGACCCATCCCCCTATAACCCACACATCCTTGAACACTACAGGCAATTTAGGATGACCAATCCATCTACCCTGCACATCTTTGGACAGTGGGAGGAAACCGGAGCACACCTGGAGGAAGAGAGATAACAAGCATGGGGCTGGATGTACACAGCAGGTCAAGCAGCATCATAGGAGCAGGAAAACTTGACGTTTCGGGCCTAAACCCTTCATCAGAAATCCTGGAGGAAGCCTATTCAAACACGAGGAGAATGTGCAAACTCCACACAGACAGAGGGTGGAATCGAACCCAGGTTCCTGGTGCTGTGAGGCAGCAGTGCTAACCACTGAGCTACTGTGTCGCCCCTAACAGCTTCACTGTTGATAATTGTGCCTTCAGTGGCCTAGGCTTTAAACTCTTGGGATATCCTCCCTACCTCTCTCTCTCTGCTTATAAAGCACTCCTTAAACACAGAGTTTCCCAGTTTTAGAGCTTAATCAACATAATTGCGTCAAATCATTGAAAAGTGTGAGATCTTGCAGCAATCTATCTATATGGAATATTGATCATGGCTCATACGGAAGTAATTTTTACTCTTGGTTTGGGCAGTACACTGACAGTTGCAGATTAGCCTTCTCTGAAGTCAGTGTCAGCAGGTATCAAATTTTTGCTCATGTCAAGAATTTCCCTTGTTGACTAGATCTGGCTGGAAAGCCTTGAATGTTTAATCGGACTTTACTGCCTGTACCCAGGAGTAGAAACCACATATCAGTTTTTACAACACTTTTTCATTTTGAACTTTAGAAGTCTACTTACACGATATCATGTGGCTTTTCCACGTCTATTTAGGAGTTCAGTTTGCTGGATACATTCCGGAGTAGCATTTGGGACTACTGTAGGGAGAATCAAGTTAAGATTCCAGCAGAAGTAGAGAAGGAGAGAATTTTTAATAAGGGAATCAACAAACTAGAAATTGATCACATGAAAGTACATGAGAACAAGGATAACAAAGGTCATAATGTGTGAGGATTAAGGGCAATTAAATAGAGAAGGGGAGGAGAAGAGAAAAATGACTAAAGTAGATCAGCTGGAGAAAGAGGGGGAGAAAGAGAGATTAACAAAAGGGGTCATTCAGAGAAAAGGAGAGTAACAAGACTAATCAACGAGAGCAGGGGATCAGGAATCAAATGCAGGGTTGAGTGCAAAAGAAACTGGTTAGTAGGGGGCAGGTGGGAAAGCAAGGTGAGGCGAGATGAAATATACTGTCTATTGTCTATTAGGATACTGATTGTGGATGATCAGCCATGATCATAATGAATGGTGGTGCTGGCTCGAAGGGCCGAATGGCCTACTCCTGCACCTATTGTCTATAGTCATTTACTGTGTACACAAACTTTAGGTTGTCAGTAATGCACTGAAATACAGCACCTTTCTGATGCAGAAGGACTGCTGGGAAACAAAGGTAGGTGCCTCTATTCTAGATGTGTAGTGTTCTCGGACTGGTATGTTCCCACAACCCACCGGAAGATATGTTGTTTGTCCCAATACATCTTTGTTAATGGTGTTCACCAACATTAGCTCACAGCTGCTCCAAAAGGATTGCCATCAGTATGTTCTCATCCCAGCACAAAGCAACAGAACATTCAAAGAGGAAATACAAATCTCTGAAAGGGTTCAAAGAGGATGTAGAGCCTCACCATGAGGACCCCAAACTCACTGAACACCAAGTAGAGGAACAGGAATAGAGTTAAAGATTTAAATGGATGGAATTGGAGAAAGACAACGGAAGAAGAGAGAAAAGAATGAGAAAAACAGAATAGCAGATAAACAGGTAAAAAGTTTGATCCAAAAACTTTAAGAAATGGAAAATAAACCAGTAACAGCATATGGTGCTCAATCATGATTCTGCCTGACTCAATGTCTCTTACTGATGGCAAACTTACCACTCATCAATTCAACTCATTGCTCCAAATGGTCAAACACAGTTGCTATAACTAATACAGAATATTTCATTCTCCATTTTGGTGAGCGCAATAATTATTGAATCATTAGAGCCATTTCATAAGCAAATAACACCAAGGGGAATTTCAGTTCATATGTGAGGCCAATAATTTCTCCACGTGCCATGCCAAGTTCTATTGCTGACAACCTTGAAACTGTGACCACTGGTTACTGCTACATTAACTAGTGGAAACAAATATCCTTCTCTACCCTGTCAAAATTGTTCATAATTTTGAACACCTCTTAATCTGCTCTGCTCCAAGGAGAATAGGCCCAATTTCTCTAGTCTTTTCTTTTATCTAAAATACCTCATTCCTGGTACCGTTCTAGTGAATCTCATTTGCTTTAACAACCTTCCCTAAATAAGATGCCCAGAACTGAACACAGTGCTGCAAACAGAAGGCTGGAGAATGGGTAGCTCTTTCGGGAGCTGGTCCGGACACAATGGCCTGAATGGCCTCCTTCTGTACTGTAAAATTCCATGATTCTATACAATTTTATATGATTCATATATTTCAGCCACCTGATCTATGTGGAGGTAAGAGACAGAAAAAATAAAGTCAAGTTACAAACTTTCAAGTTTAGTACAGTATATTGTTTCTCAATTTGGAAGGTGGTGCACTAAAACACAATATATGCAAAAACAACCATGAGCAAATATTAACTCTTAGACTGCAGACAAGGTGCAGTGAAATTCTGTCTCTCTAGCCAGATGGTTTTGCATGCTGTAGATGTTGAAACAATTCACAATAGAGTAATGAACTTAACATTTTAAGTGTTAAAGTAACGATCATTTTGCTGTTGCTCATCCTGAGCCCTACCTTTGTCATTATCTTATACTTACTTTGTAAAAACAAATTTCAGTCTTTTTCCCCATTTTTATAGAAAATCCTCTCACAGAACATTCTTCAAAAACTTTGAATTTACTGTCTTCTTCCCAGATAGAGATATTACAGATAGGATGTAACTTTCAAGAAGCTGTTTTTATCAATTCAGTATTAATGGGCTAATTTCTGCCAATCAAATGGAGAGAAGATAAACTTTGACATGATGCAATATAGTCCATTTTGACACGTGGAAGTGTATTAAATATGGAAGCAACTTTTGTACATGAGTATCATATGGAGGCACTTCAGATACGAAACAGTAACTTAATAAAGGACCGTCACAGATTGCTGCAAAAGGAATAAATCATGCAGTATTGTGTCATTTTCCTGAGAAAGGCAGGAATGTTGCTTTGAGATCATATAAAATATCAAACTACATGTCAAGGCCAATAACAAATGGAGTCTGCTGTTAACTGATTTCTGGTACTTTGTAAATTCAATCTGTGCAGAACAAAAGACGCACTCTCTTATTAAACAGTTTCCTTTGCAATTACGACAGTAACTTTAGACCATCTGTAGCACACATCCTTGCAAAGACGCTTGTGTGTCTCGAATTGAAAGTGTTAAATTACTTGTTTTGCTAGCCTCTACATTTGGGAGTCTAACAACAGCACTTCAGACAAGCAAGGTCAGATTCTCAGTTCAAGCTGAATGCTCAATCAGCCAAGAGGACTGCAGACCAGGTCACATATGGAAATCACTAAAGCTATTTCACTTGCCAGAGGTTATTAATAAATCTCCAGCTATTTCCTTAACTAAATAAGAGGATCCCATCTCTCAAACAAGGAACGTCTGTATCTGTTATGGTACCAATTTTATCCTTCCTTTCTTCCCCCTGCAAAGAGGAAATACAAATCTCTGGTGACAACAATTGCAAGCTGTGAATTATAAACATCCATGTGTCTTGGTTAAGGGCCTCTTACAATTTTCCTGACAGCTGCTAGTGCCTCATGGTTTATTTAATGGCCGTTGTATAAGTTTTCTCAGGAACTCAGCCATTGTAGTAACACCATCTGCTGCTTCATGATAAAGTTAAATATCCTCAATCAATTGTACGGCTTAAAATGTCACCACATAGCAAAATAATTTGTAGAACATCAAAGATCACCAGACTCCATTTTCGCTTCTATAAAATTAAGTATAAAATATCATTAAGTGGAAGATGGAAATGGCAATCCACGCTGAAGATCTTTTCTTACAAATATTTAGATTTAAATCCAAGTTTCAATTTGGATCTTAAAAAGACTTCAGAATTTTAGGGTGGACATGCACTAAACTGAGGCAGAAAAGAGTTCTTTGAAAATAAATTATTACAAATGATTTGTAGTGTTCTTGATACATTAGCTTACTTGGAGCATCAGCACGCATTGGAACATTGGAGCGAATGTGGACTTAAACCCAACTGACAAAACATTAAGCTAAATCCATTAACTCTCAGAGTCATAGAACATGGAACCAGACCTTTTGGTTCTACCAGTCCATACCGAACATAATCTCAAACTAAACTAGTCCCACCTGCCCGCTCCTGGCCCATATCCCTCCAAACCATTCCTATTCATGTACTTATCCAAATGGCCTCTTTTAAACTTTGTAATTGTACCCACATCCACCGCTTCCTCAGGAAGTTCATTCCACACGTGAACCACCCTCTGTGTAAAAAAATTGTCCCTCATGTCTTTTTCAAATCTCTCCCCTCTCACCTTAAAAATGTGCCCCCTAGTCTTGAAACCCCCTAGCCTAGGGAAAAGACAACTACCATTAACTCTATCTATACCCCATACTCTAAGGATTCATGGAGCATAAAAACAGACCCATTGGTCCAACTTGTCCACACCAACCAGACATTCCAATCTGATCTAGTCCCATTTGCCAGCATTTGCCCTTATCTCTTTAAACTCTTCCTATTCATATATCCAACCAGATGCCTTTTAAATGTTGTAATTGTACCAGTCTGCACCACTTCCTCTGACAGCTCATTCCGTACACACACCATCCTCTGTGCGAAAAAGTTACCCCTTGGATACTTTTTAAATCTTTCCCCTCTCACCTTAAGTCTACGCCCTCTAGGTCTAGACTCCCTCACGCTAGGAAGGAGACCTGGCTATTCACCCTATCCATACCTTTCATGTGCTTTAAAGTGTCTCATGTTGGAATAAGGCATGCTGGCGTATAGCTTGAAAGCCACTCTTTATACAAAAGACAATCCCAATTAGTCTTCAGTGAAGTCCTTCATCTCCAAAATGCATCTTTCTTTCTTTAGATGTTTGGAACTGTTAATAACATTTTCATAAGGTAAGGAAGGCAAGAAAAAAATAAAACACGTAAAAAATTGAATCACACAATAATGAAAAACACTGAATGAAAGGAAAAAGAGTCTTAGGTTCAACCTCTCACATGCAGAGTTAACTGAACTCAGTTATAAGGTTGTTAGTACTGCCCAGGAGAGGGATTTGGACTTTCCTGATTGCTATCCAGCAATCACTTATGCAATTGTTCAACTGACGAATATAGATCAGGTTTGGCTGAGGACCTGTAACTTGCCAACACTCAATAGAAGTTGCTGGAAAAACTCAGCAGGTCTGGCAGCACCTATGACAAGAAAGCAGAGCTGATGTTTCAGGTCCAGTGATCCTTCTTCAGGACTGGCAACTCTATTGTCACTTCAACTGAGTTCAGTTAACTCTGCATGCGAGAGGTTAAACCAAAGACCCTCTTTCCTTTCATTCAGTATTTTTCATTATTGTTTTATTTAGTTCTTTTTTCTGACTTTTTCTTTCTTTTCTCTTCCCTTCCTTATCTTACCAAAATGTTGTAATAGTTCTGAAGGAGGGTCACTGGACCCAAAACATTAACTCTGCTTTCTCTCCATTGGTGCTGCAGGCCTGCTAAGTTTTCCCAGCAATTTTTGTTTTTGTTTCTGACTTCCAGCATCAGCAGTTCTTTGGTTTTTGTTGCTAACACTCAATGTTGGGTCAGACATGAAGGAGTATATCTCCTCTGGAACCATGCTCCAACAAGCAATATATGGCCTCAAAGTGAATAAGACATGAGTCAGAACTGGAGATAAAGAAAAAATAAATTTAAGAACAGCAACAATTTACTTCCTCGTGGTAATATCCAACCAAATGTCATCGTTTGGAAATCTGAAGAATCTCATTATACATGCATATTTGTTTCAAATTGACACATAATGACACAAAAGAAACAGTAAAAAGTTAGCACGGCATTGCAGCAACTCAGATATGAGAGATCTTTCAAAAATTTGCTTCAGCCTATGGAAAGAAAATGAATGACATTCTAGCACTGATGGCCATTATGGGCCAAGTCTGATTGGGTTTCTATCCATCAAAAAATGTTATTCAAAAAGTGAGCTGCTGTAAGCTGACTTCTGAGAAACCTCTCTTAGTGGAATTTGCACAAGAACTAATATGCGCAGCAATAAAAAAAAACAAAGATTTTTCCAAACTTTTGTTGAATTCAATTGGCAATGATTAAAATTCTGAGGCAAATAATCTTCAAAACCTCATCCAAAAATATACGCTTGTTCATTGAACTTGGTGGGCATAAATGGGGTTATAACACTAAGGAAATTTGACAAAACTGGTGTTGTTTGTTCATTGCACACCAGCAGGATACCACTGATAAAACAATATTCAGGGTGTAATGTTGTGACCTCATCTTTCTTCATCTCCATGATATTTTTTACACACTATATATTTTGCCAGGCATAATTACAGGGGAATTTTAGCTTTCATGGAAGTTGCCATATATCTTTGTTCTCCACGTGAACATGTCTATATTCCCCTTCTCAGCACAGCTAAAATTGTTAGGTCAGAAATTTCAACATACGTCCACCCCCTTTCAGGATTACAGAAATCAACAATTGGCAAGCCAATAAAGGGGCAACCGCAAATCAGCTAAGATTATCTGACTTCCTTGCAGAAAGCCAGAAATTGTTTACAGCAATATTCAGGCAAATGGGAGAATTGAGGGGGAAAGCTTTGATCTGGATATATCTATGCAAAGCCTAAGCTCCTTCCTGTAGGTTACCAATGAGACCACTGTAATCTCTAATTTAATCTTAGAATTTGTTACATACACACTTCATTTCCTTCAATACATTGCTGGAAAACAAACTTGAAGAAAGAACATTTAACTACTTGCTGAAAAGGATGTAATTAAAAGAGATCTATATGTTCTGATAATGTAGTTACCGGTAAGTACATTTATAGTCCATAGGCAATCTGTTTTGTATGTGTTCAATATTTCACGACATAACTTATAAAGACAATATTTTATCTTGCAGTTCTAAATATAAATTATATTGCAACACTTCAAATAACAGAGGAATAGTTGAAAGTAGTCATTTAATACATTAGTGTTACAGCAGGCTTCATGAAACATTCTTAATATGTAAAATATTTAATAATATGTCTACTGTGTAAAGTAAGCAATATTAATCAGATTGCACTTTAGACAGTAAATTTGTAGGTCGATACCTAATATATTAGAATCCACGTTCTAAGTTAAAACATTCTGGGTTGTATTATTGCCCTAGTGTTTCAGCTCCATAAAAATCCTGGTGATGATACTATTATATTTAAGAGGTAATATCTATGTTGAGAAGAATGCTTTAGGTGTACGATGAATGCAGTCACTGCTGGGCCATTATGCAGTGAGTGCCATAAAAGCCTGCAACACTAATGAAACATCTTGAAAATTTATGTCTGCCGTTAGCATGGTTTCCCACTTGCATGTTTACTGTTTTATTTCTGCACAGCAGGCTTTAAAAACGACTTGACTACCATGGCCTACATGTTACATAGCATATTAAGCATATTTTTAATAGAATTAACTGCATTAATGGGAGATAAGTTTTATGTAATATCCAACAGTTGCTCTGAAAAATTATTTTAATTTGTGCATAAAGTCACAGAACTAACAGTAGTTCATTTCACCAAACCATTGACGCTTGTGGGGTTTATAATGCTTCCAAGGAGGTTGAGGATTAGGTGAGAGAAGTGTTGGGAAATTTAAGTGTGGGTATTCAGGGGATAAGAACTTGCATTTATGTAATATTTTTAACAAGGCATTGCAAACTTGTATTCATTTTCCCCTAGTATTTCTGCTTTGAATCACTCCAATTAAGTTTTCTGTCCCTGCCACACTGTCAAAGCAGCTCTC
Source organism: Ginglymostoma cirratum (assembly GCA_024137785.1). Taxonomy (NCBI): domain Eukaryota; kingdom Metazoa; phylum Chordata; class Chondrichthyes; order Orectolobiformes; family Ginglymostomatidae; genus Ginglymostoma; species Ginglymostoma cirratum. The sequence continues at coordinate 38,396,144 of JAHRHZ010000098.1, forward strand.
AGTTAAACAGAGTTTTGTCATTTGTGACTTTGACGAAAGTGAACTATCCCTTAGCATTCTTCTCAATCTGCCAGCAGCCTTTGACACAGATGACCACTATGCTCCTTCAATGCCTCTCCACCGTTCTCTCGTGTGGGACTAGACTCAGCCTGGATCCATTCTTACTTACTCAGTTGTAGCTATAGAGCCATGTAATAATTGAATATTCCACCCTCTGCAAACTTGGGACCATCTGAAACTCTGGTGCTTTTTTTCAATTTACAAGTCATTTCTGTGTGTGCTAACCTATACTAGCTCATGATTAAATTAATTTTAAAATTGACATAGTTGTTTTCAAATTGGTTCATGGCTTGTCCATATCTCTTAATCTCCTCCAGCCAGACAAGCTCTTTGAAATATCTGTACTTCTCTAATTCTAGTCTCTTGGTTTTAACTACTCCACCACTGAAGGTTGTGCTTTCAGCTGTCTAGGCCCAAAGCTCTGGAATTCTCTCAATAAATCATCCAACTCTTTCATCCTGTAAGGCACTCCTTAAAACCTACTTCTTGTCCAAATTGCGTCCTAATATCTTCTTATGCTCGCAGCATCAAATTTTGATTGATGATTCTCCTGGGAGGCACCAAGGAGCATACTACTACATTAAAGATGCTACATAAATATAAATAATCATTTTTATATATACTGTAGCCTAGAGATTATGGTCCTGGACTAACAATCTAGTTGTTAAGTTTAAATCTCATCATGGTTGATAGAACAAGATTCACTTAATTATATGTCCTGTGCAACTTGATATTGACTCTGGTGTCACCAACAAGTCAAGATAAAGTTTTATGGTTGCAAAACATTGCCAGAAATAACCTAGTGCATCCCTCAACTGATAAATCAACAATGCTTCATGTTTAGCATCATGTCGAGTAACAACCGAGAGAAGTGAGGGGAGAAATGACCTCCAAGGACGTCAAAGTATGGCAAGTAGAATAGTTAGCCAGGAAAGGTGGAGTGATTAAAACCTGTTCTATTAGCTGGCCAACTACAAAACTGATCCCCAATCATTCACGATACCCTCTATGGGCACCTGATTCTCCCCAGCCAAACCCTCTCTAGACCTGCACCACCCTAGACACAAACACTGTTTCTATCCCCCTAAACTCCAAACCCCCTACCCCACAGAAACCCAACAACACCTCCATCCTGACTCATAACAACATAACCCAGCTCTCAACCCTTCATTCCACTCCATTTCATGTGACATCCTCTCCACTCCCCATCTCTCCACAAACCTCCACCACAGCCCCATCACCCTGCACTTACTTGCCTTTTAATCCCCACCCACCTGGTAACTGTAACTCCAGCTCCCCCCACCCCCACCGTCCGAACCCTTCACCTGGATGTCACCTACCCTAACCCCCACCCCAACTTATACACAGCTTTATTCAGCACCTGTCAAAATAGCTGTTGGAGTTTTAGATCTTCGAATATGGCACTTGGTTGTAAACTAAAATGGTGCATGGGTTCAATGCCAATCCACTCCACTGTTGGATGCAGGCTTCCTGGTCTGGACTAGACAGCTTCAGCTAGGAAGGATCCTGGCCTGCAAGGTTGCATGGAGAACTTCTCTATACACAAGTGCGTAATTTATTCCATGTGAGCAGGGTCAGAGATGGACTTTCTGGTCCTGATCAGAAGATTAGAGATGGTATGGTGGCTCAATGGATAGCACTGTTGCCTCACAGCACCAGGGACCTGGGTTCAGTTTCAGCCTTGGGCAACTCTGTGTAGAATTTGCACATTCTCCCCGTGTCCCACAGTCCAAACAGGGTAGGTGGATTGGCTGTGCTAAATTGCCCACAGATCCACGGATGCGTAGTTTAGGTGGTTTAGCCATGGGAAATGTACGGGTACGGGGGTGGGGTGAGTCGGTGTGGTCATGTTGGGTCGAATGGTCGGTTTCCACATTGTATGGATTCTATGGTCCTATCAATGTCTTTTTTATTTCCATTCGTGGGATGTGGGCATTGTGAACTGGCTAACATTTATTGCCTGTCTCTAGTTGCCCTTGAGAAGGTAGTGGTGAGCTGCCCTTGTGAACAGCTGCGGTAGATGTACTGTAGGTAGACCCAAATGCCCTGAGGGAGGGAATTCCAGAACTTTGACCCAACAGCAATAAAAGAATGGCAATATGTTTCCAATTCAGGATGGTGAGTGGTTTGGAGGGGAACTTCTGGCCGGTGATATTCCCATGTACTTCTTGATGGAAATAGTTGTGGTTTGGAAGGTGCTGTCTAAGGACATTTGGTGAATTTCTGCAGTGCATCTTTATAGGCAGGCAATGGCCTAGTGGTATTATAGCTGGACTGTTAATCCAGAGAGCTGGACAATGTTCTGGGGACCCAGGTTCGAATCCCACCCCGGCAGGTGGTGGAATTTGAATTCAATAAAAATATCTGGAATTAAGAATCCAGGGATGACCATGAATCCATTGCTTAGCTGGTCCATCTGGTTCACTAATGCCCTTTAGGGAAGGAAACTGCCATCCTTACCTGGTCTGGTCAACACGTGACTCCAGACCCACAGCAATGTGGTTGACTGATAACTGCCCTCTGGACAATTAGGGATGAGCAATAAATGCTGGCCTAGCCAGCGATGTCCTCATCCCCTGAATGAATAAAGGCAAAAAAAATCTTGTAGATAGTTACCGAGCATCGGTAGATGGAGTGGATGCTTGTGTACGTGGTGCCATTATAGTGGGCTGCTTTATCCTAGATGGCGTCTACATTCTTGAGTGTTGATGGAACCTCATCCATCCAGGCATTCCATCACCCTCCTGATTTTTGTTTTGTGGATGGCGAACAGGCTTTGTGGAGTCAGGAGGAGAGTTATTTGCCACAGTATTCATAGCCTCTGACCCGCACTTGTAGCCACAGCATTTAAGTGGTGGGTCCAGTAGAGTTTCAGGTCAACGGTAACCCCAAGAATGTAGATATTTGGGGATTCAGTGATGGTAACACCATTGAATTTCAAGGGATAGTGGTTAGTTTGTCTCTTAATGGTCATTGTCTGGTATTTGTGTGGCAGTTATGTTGCTTGCCAGTGGTCAGCCGAAGCCTGGATATTGTCCAGATCTTGCTGCATTTGAACATGGACTGCTTCAGTATCTGAGGAGTTGCAAATGCTGCAGAACATTGTGTAATCATCGGCGAACATCCTCACACCTTATGATGGAGGTAAGGTCATTGATAGAGCAGCTGAAGGTGGTTGGCCTTTGACATTACTCTAAGAAACGTCCACAGAGATGTCCTGGAGCTGAGATGACTGACATCCCTCAACAACCGCAATCATCTTCTTATGTGTGAACAGCTTGCCCCTGATGTCCATTAATTCCAGTTTTGCTAGCATTCCTTGATGCCACACTCGGGCGAATGCAGCTTTGATGTTAAGGGCTGTCACTCCCACCTCACCTCTGGAATTTAGCTCTTTTCTATATGTTTGAACCAAGGCTGTAATGAGGTCAAGAGCTCAGTGACCCTGGCAGAACCCAAACTGGGCATCACTGAGCAGGTTATTATCGAGCAAGCACTGCTTGATCATTTGTCCTGCTTGCGTACAGTACGTATCTGGGCAATTTTCCACATTGTCAATAGATGACAATGTTGTAACTATACTGGAAGAGCTTAGCTAGGGGAGTGGCACGTTCTAGAGCACAAGTCTTCAGTACTATTGCTAGAATGTTGTCAGGACCTGTAGCTTTTTGCACTATCCAGTGCCTCCAACCGTTTTTTGGTATCATGTGGAATTAATCAAATTGATTGAAGACTGGTATCTGTGTTGCTGGGCACAACTGGAGGAAGTCAAGATAGATCATTCCAGCCAGCCCTAAAAAATGGTACGGTGGCTGAGTGGGAGGACATTGGTCTTGTAAACCAGAAATCGTGGGTTCGATCCCCATCTGCGCCTAGCAGCACTTTGGTTATTAATTTGGGGCGGCACTGTGGCTCAGTGGGTAGCACTGCTGCTTCACAGCTCCAGGGACCCAGTTCGATTCTGGTCTTGGGCAACTGTCTGTGTGGAGTTTGCAACATGGGTTTCCTCCCGGTGCTCGGGTTTCCTCCCACAGTCCAAAGATGTGCAAGTTAGGTGGATTGGCCATGCTAAATTACCCGTAGTGTTCAGGGAATGTATAGGTTAGGTCCTTTGGCTATGGGAAATGCAGATTTAGGGGGATGAATCTGGGTGGGATGCTCTTCGGAAGGTTGGTGTGGAGCTTTTGGGCCAAATGACCTGTTTCCACACAATGGGGTTCTATGTCATGTCATGTCATGTCACTTCGGGCTGAGGATTGCTTCAGTTTTATCTTTTGCACTGATGTGTTGGGCTCTTCCATCATAGTGAATGGGGATATTCACTCCTCCAGTGAGTTGATTAATAGTCAACACCATTCATGACTGGATGTAGCAGGACGGCAGAGCTTAGAACAGATCTGTTGATTGTGGGATTGCTTAGCTCTGTCTATCACTTGCTGCCTACGCTGTTTGGCAGCTTCACCAAATTTAAACCTCATTTTTAGGTATGGCTGGCCTTGAGGGTGCAGATTGTGCTGGAGTACAATTCTGCTGCTGTTGATGGTAGCACCTCATGGACACAGAGTCTTGAGATGCTAGATCTGTTCGAAATCTGCCCCATTTAGTGCGGTGTCAGTGCCACACAACACGATGGAGGTTATTCTCAACGTGAAAGTGGGACTTTGTCTCCACAAGGACTGCGTCGTATGATGTGTACTGATGCTGTCATGGACAGATGCATCTGCAGCCTAGAGATTGGTAAGGATGAAGTCAAAATATGTTTTTCCCTCTTGTTGGGTCCCTTACCACCTGCTGCAGACCTAGACTAGCAGCTATGTCTTTCAGGACCCAAGCTGCTCGATCAGTAGACTGCTGCTGAGCCACTCCTTGTGGAGGACATTGAAATCCCCCACCCAGAGTACATTTTGCCTCCTTGCAACCACCAGTGCTTTCTCCAAGTGTCGTTCAACATGGAAGAGTACTGGTTCATCTGCCTAGGGAGAAAGGTACGTGGTAATCAGCAGGAGGTTTCCTTGCCCATGTTTAACCTGAAGCCATGAGATTTTGTGGGGTCCAGAGGCAATGTTGAAGATTCCTGGGGCAGCTTCCTCCTGACTGTATACCACAGTTTTGCCACCTTTGCTGGTAAGACAGAACATATCCAGGGATGGTGTTGTTGGTGTCTGGGACATTGTCCGTAAGGTATGATTCGATGAGTATGACTAAGTCAGGCTGTTGCTTGATTAGTCTGTAAAATTGCATTCCCAATTTTGGCACTAGCCCCCTGGTGTTAGTAAGGAGAACTTTACCAGGTCAATAAGGTGTTTCTGCTGTTGCCTTTTCTGGTTTCGAGATCAATACCAGGTAGTCTGTCAGTTTCATTTTTTTATTGAGACTTTGTAGCTACTGATACACTGTGTGGCTTGCTAGGCCATTTTAGAGGGCAGCTGAGCGCAGCTACACTGCTGTGAGTTTAGAGTCATATGAAGGTCAGACCAGGTGAAGATGGAAGATTTTTGTTACCTGCAGGTCATTAGTGAACCAGATGGGTTTTTTGCACAAATCAACAATGGTTTAATGGTCATCAGTGGATTCTTAATTCCAGATTTCTTTAAAAATTGAATTCAAATTCCACTAACTGCCATGGCAGGATTCAAACCCAGATGTGCAGAACATCAGCTGAGTTTCTGGATTAATGGTCTAGAGATAATAACACGAAGTCATCATCTCCCCTGCACACCACAGACAGGATATCCTGATGCTTCATGACCACTATGTAAAGTAGAACAGATTATGGGTAAACACAGCAGCTCCACTTGGGCATCAATGAAGCAATGTGGGCTATCACATTTGGTAGTCTCTTGGCCTAACACATTCCTCATTCTTTGATTGCAATCAAACTTTGGGACCAATCCTTGATCTACGAAGGATAGAAGAATTTGTCAGAATGAGCAACAGACATTTCTCAGAGTGGAATATCTCCTCGAGCCCAATAATTTCTACCTGTATACTTCATAAGTTGTGGCCACCTATCCATCCCTGATTTTCATCACTCTGTTGGAGGCCATGCTTTCAGCTGTCCAGGTCCTAAACCTTGAAATTCTCTCCGACATGTCTCCATCTCTCTACCTTCTCCTTCAAGATGCTTTTTAAAAACAACCTCCTTAACTAAGATTTTGTTCTCCTGTCCTAATATCTCCTTTTGTGGTGCAATGTCAAATTGTGTTTGATAAAGCTCTATGGCAACACCTTGGAGCATTTATGTTAAATAACTGTAATTTGTTAAACCTACTGAAGTGTTACTTCCATATTAAATACCAAAAACTGCAACTACTGGCAGTTTAGACCCCTTCTTCTGAATGATCAAAGCTCCATATTTCTACCATATACAGCTGGAAAAGGTATTAGGCGTCCAGGCAACTAATAGAATGAGGGTTCAATGAATATTTCAATCCTCAAGCATACTGAAGCTGCGAGAGAAGTTTGAAATATTTGCATTTGTCTTCAACCAAAAGCACTGGTGAATTATTCTATATAGGTTCTCCCCAAAAGTATATACACTATCAAAAGCAGCAGTGAGAAGTGGCTGAGATCAACTGTCTTATCAAAAACCACAGGCCTTGATAACATTCCAATCGTAATAATGATGATCTGTGCTTCAGATCTAGTTACCAGATTTGGATCACCTACAACAATAGCTTTTTATCAACAATGTTGAAGATTGACCAGTACATCACAGGAATCAAGATAAATCAATCCTGACTAATTATTGCAATGTCAGCACCTTTCCAATCATCAGCATTTGGAAGCAATCAGCGATAGTGCTGTTAGAAAACATATATGCACCTATTAAAAATTAATCAATTTTCAGTTTGGGCATTTTCCAGCAACAGTCAACTCCAGGACTCACTGCAGCCATAATCCAGCTAGGCTAACAACTACATTTAAGAGGAAAGAATAGCAGCCCTTGTTACCAAACTGCGAGAAAAATTAGGTCAATGAAGGTCAAAAGGAAAACTCTTCTCGACTAGAATTATTGTGCTGCAAGACCCGTTGATGCTTTTTAGCAGACACAGGCTTGGTTTAATGTTTCATCTTAAAGACTGGCATCTATACCTCAGTACCGGACTGAAATCTTGGCCTGAGTTACAACGTAGGAATGGAACACACAACCTGACTTGGAAATGACAGGACTTCTACTGATTCAACCTGACACTTGTTGGGAGCATTAAAGTAGCCCAAGCCCATATAATAGTTATGAACAAGGAAACATTCATGGTATCTGTCCAACACATGTGTTATATGCATCATGTATACATTTCTAAGCATAATTTGAATGGTAGATCTGTAGTTCAGCTTTTAGTAAAATATATTTCCTCCATCATATAAAATTAACGAATAATACCTTACCAATACTTTCCTTGGCCCTTCCTCTTTCAGGTATAAAAACATGATGGCTCCTGGGACAGGAGGTACCAAGAGATGCATCACTATACAACTTCTACACAGTTTTACACAGTTTTACACTGTAATATAAAAATGCTTCAGACTACATACAAAATTTCAGTATAGTTTGGCACCTGGTTTATTCACACCTGAATGTTCAATATTCTTATTGATCTTACTGTTGTTTGGTAAAACTCCAGAACAGATAACATAAATGAGAAGCGTTGCAGCAGTCCACAGCCATTTCTAATTAACACTACTAACGGTCTGACAGAATTACTTAGATTGTAATAACTCTTCTGATATCACAGTTACAGAAATCAAATGCAATTTTTTTGTGCAACCACACGAAGATAACACTACACTCGATATGATTTTAGCAGACAGGAAAGATTATGTTCTGCATCCAAATGGACATTTTTGAATGTTACATTTTATTAACACAGAGAAGCATTTGTGAATTGTAAGTCTCTTTTAAAGGGCCCCCGAGGCAGTTTACTTCTGCATTCTAAAAAGGTTCTTGGCCAACAGATATGACCTTCAGAGTAAGTGCAAAAAGTGTAATGAATAGCTTTTCCCCTGATCAACTAACAAAATGAAACAACACATTAAATAACGATATCCTTTAGTCTAATTAAGGTACATCAACTTTCCTGTGAACAAGGAAAGCACTGGCCCTCTGCTGAACTAGAAGCATTTTTCTTCTTTGCCTGAATTCCAAGTACACCCGAAACTGGATAGCTAAATTAATAAAGCACTAACAGTATGGCAAATTAGTGCCTTTCCACTATCAAACAATGCAAATGAAGGTTTGGAAATAAAAGTCTCCTGAGTAATTGAGTCCTTGCTCCTGAATCAAGACATTTGATGCTAATTTAGAGTTATGTCTTATCACATTACCCACAAACACAGACCCATACATTGTCTGCTCACCAGGGAACAAAATAGCTACACACAGTATTATTAATGAAGTCAATGTATTAATTTCCTATTTATGAGAAGATAACCAACTGGCTACCTTGCTGACAGCACTATTAATGATCTTTAATGCCCCACAGGCAGTAATGGGTCCCAATGGGACCACAGGGAGCTCAGCAATTTGTATTGAGGATTTAGACATAACAAAAAAACAGTGCTCCTGGGAGTAGGCATTTGATCAGCAGTCGCCCCTGTGGAACACAGCAGACAAATAATAAATGACAGCTCAGCGATTAAATCAAACCTTCTACCTTAAGTGTTAAAGTGTCTGATTGTCACTAACAATCTAGTGCTTGTTAAAGCCCTTGGGGCCTTAGAACAGATGAAGTCAGCTGAAAGCCAAGGAGGAAATAGGAGTGAATGGGAGCCTTGCTGTCTTGACAACCAAACCCAGTGTGGCTCTATGGCGGCAAGATGTCCCTTCTTCTTTCCTAGAACAACAGAAACTTGCAGGGATGCTAGTTAGATATGTAACAACTTTAAACAAGTTTCATTTACACTGCCTCCACATGAACACAAAAGCTGGGGCGAGGGGAAGAACAAAGGATTATTACATTAAAATGAATCCATCATGGTATTTGAAGATCTTTATAAACATATAATCAGTACTCATAATATGGCACTTTATGGCAAACAACTGGTGGCAAAACTGAGCAATTACTGCAGTGCGCCTTTAAATAGGTGGTGATAACATTAATGTGCCATTCTATTTGTCTTGGTGGCGTTTTATCAGGTACTTCATCTGAGTGCAAAGCTCCAAAGTGAGCCACAGTTCTTCTGGGGTCATGGTGCAAAATCACTAACAGGCTTGTTCATTAAAAAACATGATCATCAAAAGAAACATTACCAAGCGCACAGCACTGATTGCAATTTGTATTTCTCAAGGCCCACATGAATAAGTTAGAGAGGATGTAGCCACTTCTGTCAGGCCCATTCTTTTTAACAGTCCTCTGAGCCTTGTTTTACCATGCATTTTCCATTCCTTGCAGACTGTGAGGAAGAAATATAATTGTGACGATGCTCAGGAGAATACTCGGAGGCCCTGTAAAGTGCGCTGCACAAATGAGCATGTCTGCTCACTCATCACATTTAGCATTTGTGCTGCCACTCTCTGTCAAATTAAACCACAGCCAACAACTCATTTTTTCCCCTTCCAGTTACAAATTAGTCCATTAAGCTGTCTACAGTAAGCCTTTTTCCTCTTCCTGGTAATGGCCTGAGAGAATTCCTTCATAATCACAAAGGCTCCCAGTACGCCCATGGAAACAGATGGAGAAACTCTGGGGTAATGGATTGCACTTTTATGACATAACATACTTTTCTGCCATTTCATATTCTTTTGGAACAATCAAGATTTTAAAAAGAAAGGACATAAAGAAAGGAGAAAGTGTGACAGGTCTGGGGCTTTGATTTAAAATGCTGTTGAAAATTTATAGCACTATGTCTGGATCTGAGCCACACTAGGCAGATTGGTGTGCTGATCAGAACCACAGCAGGCTTGCCTAATGAATCCCACACAGTTTTTCACCCCCCCCTCCATATTTTACCAATAAAGTAGTAGTTAAACACCAACCACAGCTGCAGCAGCTCTTGCCATCTGTGCATTTTTTCTCTTTAGCTTTTATGAAATGGTTCTTGGCCGTTTACACCTTTATTTTGCAGTGCAGATGTGCAATGAATTTTCTGACAGTCTTGTATCAAACTTGGGATCATGCACATTCTATCAAGCTTTATGGATTAAATGGACTTTGTGCATTGGAAGTGAACCACTGGGGAGTAACTTGAGCTTCTAAGGCTTTTGCTAACATTAACAGCAGTTAGTGCCATATTTGCTCCCCTCAGAGCATGGCAGTTTCTTTGCCATTAGCAGTAATCACTGCTCCAACCGTCTAATCCACATTAGTTCCCTCCCCAATGCAGAAAGTACAATGCTTACTAACAAGTCCCCATTAAGTGATAACACACCTGCAGTATGTACCTTTTAAGTTTATTTCTCTTGATACAGCACATCTTTCAAACATCAAAGGATTTCAGTTGCGTCAAAAGCACATCTATTCTACTTTAAGTTAATTCAACCCAGCTGAGCACATTGTTTGGCAGTCTCCAGACATGCTGATTGTTCCTTCCTTCCCACAGCATCCCACATCACAGAAAAACTTTTTTATATATCATGGAAGGAAGGCACATTGCTCAGTACATCGGATTCCTATGGCTCAGATGACAAGAGCTGCCTTCCATACAAAACTATGACTTCAGCCTATTTCAGCTAGTAAAGAGTGGCCAAATATTTAACGTTTCTTACCTTGCCTTGATTGTACCAGGAGGCCATACACTACAATTTCAGCAATGTCTGGTTTTCATTTACAGTACTGCAAACCTGAAATTAATTACTACTGGGTCATGTTTATTGAATAAAAGTCCTCCAGCATTATGTTTATACAGAACTAAGGATATTAACAGCCAGCAATAAAACATAGTTTTACAATGCACATCTGTAAGCAATGTGAAGTCCGCACCCAACCATTTAGCCTTGGCGAAAACACTTCGAACAATTCCCTTAAGGTGGAACTGCTAATTCCAAGCATACCCAGCTAGGACCTAATTCAGATGACAGCATGCTAGTGTGATCATAGAATCATGGAATTCCTACAGTGTAGAAGCAGGCCATTCAGCCCATTGAGTCCAAAGCGAATCTTTGAAGAGCAGCCCATCCAGACCTACACCCCTTGCTTTATCCTGTAACCGTGCATTTCCCATGGCTAATCAACCTAGCCTACACATCCCTGGACATTATGGGCAATTCAGCACGGCCAATGCACCTAACCTACACATCTTTGGACGGTGGGAGGAAACCCATGCAGATATGGGGAGAATGTGCAAACTCCACACAAACAGTCACCCAAGGACAGAACTGAACCAGTGTCTCTGGCATTATGCTACCCCAAATGTAAACTTGCTTATCATGCAAGTAACAAGTTATCATGCTATGGTTTTGTTAAATGAAATTAATACACCAGGGAAGGTAAAAATTTGGTTATAACTAGACACATTTTAAAAATCTCACTCTTGGATTTTTCTAGTGAGGTTGCGGTGTGTGCCTTCATCTGGATTTAAGATTATAATCGCGTATGTTAAGGGGGCGAATTAAGACATGATAACATTTTTATCTTGCTTTAGTTGACTCTGCGATATCCTGACAGCCAGATGTTGGGCCAATAATTACAATTTTGAGTATTGCTAAAACATATTGTTTTTGTCTTTAAATCTCTTGCATGGCCTTAGCTCCACCACATCACCAACAATTTCCTCAATTTCTTCCTATCATACAGTTTCTCCAGAATACTTCATTTCTCCGATGCTGTCCTCTCATTTATTAACATATCCTCTCCCCCTTTGCCTTTATCCTCTCTCTCTCTTAAGCTTCCTGTCAAATCCTTTGCCTCTCCAGCTCCTTCAATTCTTTTCTGAAAATCCACCCAAATTAGACAAATTGTTAGATGTCCATAGTAGTATTTCTCTCTCTAGCTTGTTGCCTAGATTTCACCAAGCCTCTGTGAAGTTCCTTGGGACATTTAACTACACTAATAACTCACTTGTTTACAACGTCTCTAATGTCTGGTCTGTAAATACTAACCCGCACTTCAATAAAAAGCATATGATGTAAACATCTAAGGTGCTCCAAAGTGACAGGAGAGAGTACTAAAGTCTACTGGCATGACATGCTTCACTACCTTTTCTGACATTGTTAAAAAGCTACTAGAGGCACCAACTCCTGTCTCTGGATGCAAGCTAATGATTTTTGTTGATTTAAAATTAAGAAGTAAATATAAGCATTGCTTGCTAACAATGGAAATGCAGTTTGTGGAGGCAGACGTTATCTTTCAGATTGTGCATTTAATTAAAACTGACTACAAACAACTTAAGGAATCAGTCATTCAATATACTTAAATGATGAATGATTTTAATGTCGCATGTATTTGGGGAAAGTACAATGAAAAGTGTTTCGTTGCCACAATCTGGTGCCATCTTGGTTTACAAATGAAAAAAAAGAAATTACTTAAATAGAGTTTCATCTTCTGTTCAATTTCATCTTCTGTGCAATAATGCAAAATATCAAGTCAGAAAAATAAGAAACAATGTTCAACTTAACAGTCCTTCTTCTCAAGTAAGGTTCCAGGTTTTCTCAAGGTCTCTGGAGTTTCTGTAGGGTGTTAGCGTTTCTGGGCCGCAATGGGTCCCCGTTCTGAGTCCAGCCAATGCCGAGGAGTCCCTGGCTGCAGCCACTGCCTCACCGACATTGCTAGGAGGTCCGATCCGGGCCCACCACACAGCGAAAGCTGCAGCCACGACCATGCCGACGTCGCTAGGAGTCCCGATCCAGGCCCACCACACAGTGAAAGCTGCAGTCACCTCCTTAGCGACATTGTTAGGAGTCCCGATCCAGGCCCACTACACAGCGAAAGCTGCAGCCACCGCCTCTCCGACACCGCTAGGAGGTCCGATCCAGGCCCACCATACAGCGAAAGCTGCAGCCACTGCCTCGCCGACGTTGCTAGGAGTCCTGATCCAGGCCCACCACAGAGCGAAAACTACAGCCACCGCCTCAGCGACATTGTTAGGTTTACAGCAAGTATTTTTGATTGAATGCCTCTTTTGCCATTCAGTTGAACTTTGGAAGTTTTAAAGAAAATCAAATTGAAAGTGAAAACTGAAACAAAACAATTTCACCCAGCAGTGTCTCCCTATCAAAACATCCAGATCAGCTCCCTTTTTGGATAAAAGAGTATATATATTACACAGTGTGGCACTGAGACACAAACAGCCAAAGTTAATGCCGACCTTTGCTGAGTCAGTTTATCTTTGTGAGTTGCAGATGGCACGGGTGATCATCAACTTGAAATACTACTTCTGCTGACTCCTTCCAACCCCTGCTCCATAGCTACACTACACAGCAGCTGAATTTCAGGGAACTGTCCAAAAGATGTAATTTAGCACTAGGAGGCAGTAAAGACTGCAGATGCTGGAAGCCAGAGTTTATAAACGTGGAGCTGGACGAACACAGCAGGTCAGACAGCATCTGAGGAGCAGGAAAGTCAACATTTCGGGCCAAAACCCTCTAGCACTTTTAGTTGTGAAGAGTTGAAAAATTCATTCCCACTTGCTCTAACTCCAATTTTGGATTATTATGCCTTAAACTATTTCCTTCATGTCATATTATAAAATGGCAGGGGAAAACAATTAGTGTTTATACCAGCGATAGAAGTGGAAAATACACTCCAGTTTCAAATCAATAAGCATTATGGAATCTATTCAAGAAACACTGCTTTGGAATTTGTTCAAGGCTCAGATGTGGCATGAGTTTATATACTACTTGGAAATTGTTCTTAGGGTCTCCAAATCCCTTGAGCATATTACTGCCTCTCTCAGTCAATATTCTCTTTTTGAATGTTAGAGGACATTATTTACTACACAGTACTTGTGGGTTCATTTTACAACAGATGCAATTTGATGATAAAGCTTTATGGACATTTCATGTTTAAGTCAGTTCTCAACTGCAATAAAATGTTAGCCTACACCTTGACTTCAAATCTGTCCATGTTGAGGATAAATTATTCACATCTTTTGATTGTGAAACAAATCATTAATCACACTATGACAACCAATTTCTACAAGATATCTGGCAAAATATTAGGAGGAGGTATTCATTCCAAAAAATAATGTGTGATATATTGCAGTACGTGAAACAGCGGGATCATTACTAATTTTTAAATGAGTCACAAACAGCAGATCTACACTTTATCCAGGTAATGCTTACAGTTAGCAAATGAGACAATATAGCAGACTACCTGTTCAAATAGTTGACCTCAATTTAAATTATAGACAATTTCAGGGTAATCAAAATTTGAAAGTCCGTTAAGTTATTTGGAAGAACCTTGACTAAGTCACAGTGTATTATCCAATTACGGTGATGAAATTAGTCTCTCCACTTGTGGCAATAAAGCCTAGTTTCAATTTAAGTTTCTATCTTTACTCTTTCACAAACTACTGCAAGGTTTCCAGAATTTAATGTACTAATATTTATTGAGTAGAGGAAAGATGGCTAATTAAATACATTAAATTACTTTCCTGGCCTTCACTATACCTTCAGCCAAGGATCACAGAGATCTATCTAACACCTGCAATCTGGTATCAAAACAGTACTGGATAGTGAGGAAGCATGTCAATTCAAAATATTAATGTACGATCTCTCTTAGGTGCTCATAGCTCCTTCATTTCCTGTTTAACTTCAGATTTCCATTATTTATTTTTCTTTTAAAATCTACACGGAAATCTTTAATTTGTTACCATGCTGCTGAATGTATGCCTGTCTCTGATAATGCATAGGGTAATGGAAGAGGACTAAAGAAGCGGTGCCAGTTGACAGCAGTAGGGGTTGCAGGGGAGGGAAGTAACCAGCCACGCAGCAGGCAGAATAGCTAGAAAGGGAGATAGGAAGTAAAGAAAGAGCAGAGTTTGTTTTCTTAAAAAATATCCTTTCACAAACTGTTTAGCTTATGTTTAGCTCTTTGTCTCTGTATTCATCTAGAGGCTGTGGCTACACTCTGTATTGCCCATCTTACAAAAAGGCCTATAGAAGTCAACACTTTATCTTTGGCTCTGTACATCTCTGGCCTTGATTCCATCAACCTCCTTAGCTGCCATGAAGTGCTGATGGGGAGGACCTGTGTACAGTATTCTGCTTGACCTAGAGATTGACTTAATCTTTTACAACTGTTTTGTCATTTAAGAATCTTATTTCTGTGTCTTCAATATCTCTTGGTTTCATCCTGACCCTCATCCATCTCCTTTAAACTCAAATTTTCCAGCAGTTTCCTTGATAGCTTTCTTGCACAACTTGAATTATTCCAAATCAGCAAATTCTTAAATAAGGACAGAAAAATATAAAGTGCAAAAGAAAGCTAGCTAGAATATAAAAATAGTTTTCATAGAGATTTATGAAAGAAAACAGTTAACAAAAAGGGGTCTGGGGGATTAACAATTGAGAATTAGCAGATGTCTGATGATTTGAACAGGTATTTTGCATTGGTCTTCACTATAGAGGGGATACAAATAACATCCCAGAAATAGAAGTAAATGAAGAAATGAAAGGGAAGAAGAACTCAAGAAATTAACAGCAACCAATGTTATTGAGTAAATTATTGGAGTTGCAAGCTAACAAATCCTGTGAACTTATTCCTAAAGTCATAGACTGTACAGCATAGAAACAGACCCTTCAGTCTAACTTGTCCATGCCAACCAGAGATCCTAAATAATTCTAGTCCCATTTGCCAGCATTTGGCCAATATCCCTCTAAACCCTTCCTATTCATATACCCATTCAGCTGCCTTTTAAATGTTGTAACTGTACTGGCCTCCACCACTTCCTCCGGCAGCTCATTCCATAAATTCATGACCCTCTGTGTGAAAAAGTTGCCCCGTGGGTCACTTTTAAATCTTTCCCCTATCACCTTAAACCTATGCCCTCTAGTTTTGGACTTACCTCACCCCAGGGAAAAGACGTTGTCTATTTACCCTATCGATGCCCCTCATGATTTTATTAACCTCTATAAGGTCACCCTCTTAGCCTCTGATGCTCCAGGGAAAATAGCCCCAGCCTATTCAGCCTCTCCCCATAGCTCAAACCTTCCAACCCTGGCAACATCCTTGTAAATCTTTTCTGAACCCTTTCAACTTTCACAACATCCCTCCTACAGCAGGGAACCCAGAATCGCATGCAATATTCTGAAGGTGGCCTAACCAATATCCTATATGGTCACAACATGACTTTCCAACTCCCATATTTAATGCACTGTCCAATAAAGGCAAGCATACCAAATGCCTTCTTCACCATCCTATCTACCTGCTTCCCCATTTTCAAGGAACTATGAACCTGAACTCCAAGGTCTCTTGTTCAGTAACATGCCCCAGGACCTTGCCGGTAAGTTTATAAGTCCTGTACTGATTTGCCTTTCCTAGGATCTTCAAAGAAGTGGTTCATGAGATAGTTGATACATTGGTTATATTTCACAAATTCTCCATGATTTGGCCAAGGTTTCTATAGATTAGAAAATAGTTCATGTGGCTCCTTTATTCAAAAAAGGGAAACAAAAGCAAGAAACTATTGGCCAGTTAGCTATCATAGGGAAGATACCAGAAACTATTATTAGAGATAATATATAGTAAGGCACTTAGAGAATTTCAAGATAATCAGACTGAGTCAGCATGGCTTTACGAAAGGAAAATCATGTTTAAGCAACTATTGGAGTTCTTTGAAGATGTAACCTGTGCTGTGGATAAAGGGGAACCTGTGGACATACTGTACTTAGATTTCCAAAGAGCATTTGCTAAAATACCACATCAAAGGTTATTTTAGAAAATAAGGGCTCATGGTATAAGGAGCATTGTGGGCTCTTGTCGTACAATTGGTAATGTCTCTATCTCTGAATCAGGAGGTCTGGGTTCAAGTCCAATCTGCTCCAGAGGTGTGTATAAACATCTTTGATGAGGCTAATTAGAAAATATTGATATGGGACACGGAGATAAGACTGGCTAGTTAATCAGAAACAGGGAGGGCCTAAATGGCTCATTTTCTGGTCAGCAAGATGTAATCAATGGCTTACACAGGGATCAGTGCTGGGGCCTCATTTAACGATTTTATAACTTATATAATTGACCTGGGTGAAGGGACCAATGATATAGCTGTTAAATTTGCTGATGGCAAAATTAGATAGGAAAGTGAGTTGTGAAGAGAACAACAGGAGACTACTAAGGGATATAGATAGGATAAATGAGTGGCAAAGTTTTGGCAAATGGAGCTTAACACGGGAATATTTGAAATTATCCACTTGGCAAGAGCAATAAAAAATAACTATCTAAATGTTGAGAGACTGCATAGCTCCAAACTGCAGAGGGATCTGGATGTCCTAGTCATAGAATGCTGGAGTCATGCAGCGCAATTCGGTCCAACCAGTCCATGCCAAACATAATCCCAAA
This sequence comes from Ginglymostoma cirratum, assembly GCA_024137785.1. Taxonomy (NCBI): domain Eukaryota; kingdom Metazoa; phylum Chordata; class Chondrichthyes; order Orectolobiformes; family Ginglymostomatidae; genus Ginglymostoma; species Ginglymostoma cirratum. The sequence goes on from JAHRHZ010000098.1 coordinate 38,413,660, forward strand.
CTAAACTAGTCCTACCCACCTGCACCCAGCCCATATCCCTCCAAAACTTTCCTATTCAGGTACCTACCCAAATGTCTTTTAAACTTTGCACCCACATCCACCACTTCCTCAGGAAGTTCATTCCACACGTGAACCACCCTCCATGTAAAAAATCTGCCTCTCATGTCTTTTCTAAATCTCCTCTCACCTTAAAAATGTGTCCCCTCGTCTTGAAACCCCTATCCTAGGGAAAAGACAACAATCATTAACTCTATTTATACCCCTCATTATTTTATAAACTTTTATCAGGTCACCGCTCAACCTTCCACGCTCCAGTGAAAGAAATCCCAGCCTGTCCAACCTGTCTTTATAATTCAAACCTTCCATACCCAGCAACATCCTGGCAAATCTCTTCTGATCCCCCTCCAGCTTGACAATATCCTTCCTATAATTGGGCAACCAGAACTAGACACAGTATTCCAGGAGAGACCTCACCAATGTCCTGTACAACCTCAACATAATGTTCCAACTCCTATTACTCAAAGGATCGAGCAGTGAAGGCAAGTGTGCCAAGCGCCTTTTTAACAATGCTGTCTGAAGGTGATGCAAACTTCAAAGAACTGTGTACCTGCACCCCTAGGTCCTTCTGTTCTACAACACTATCCAAAGACCTACCTGCAGGTACAACACGAAATTATGAAAGCTAATAGAATTCTACTGTCTATTGTGAGGGAATGAAATACAAAAGCTCTGCAGGGTATTGGTTTCACCAAATCTAGAGTACTCTACAGTACTGATTTTCTTATTTAAAAGGGGATGTAAATGAATTGCAAGCAGCTCAGAGAAGATTTACGAGAATAACATCTAGAAAGAGTGGCTTGTATTAGGAGGAAAGCATGGACAAGTTATGCTTGTATCTGCTGGAGTTATAAAAGTGAGAGGTGACTTGATTGAAATATATACGAGGGGTTTTGAATGGGTGCAAGAAAGTCTGTCTCACAGAAGGAAACATTCTAGATCTAAAGCTCATTGTTTAAAAATAAGTCGTCCATTTAAGATATAGATGAGAAGCATTTTCTCATAGAACATGGTGAATCTTTGGAATTCTCTCCCTCAACAGGCAATGGAAGCAGAGTCCTTCAATCTTAAAGCAGAGATAAATAGGTTCCTAATAATCAAGGGAGTGAACATTTATCATAGGTAGGTGGGACTGTGAAATAATAAGATCGGACATGATCTCACTGAAATGCAGAGCAGGCTCAAGAGGCCTATGACTGCTCCTAACTTGAATGTTAATATGTATCTACATCCAAAGACGCTACAGCAGTAATTCTCACATGTATGTTGATGTTACCCAGCTGTTCCTCTCCTGACCCCTCCATTCTCTCTAAATTCCAGACTCCATTTCCAATGTCTAGAACTGGATGAATAGAATTTTCCATCGCTTAACTTTTGGGAAGGCTGAAGCCATTACCTTCAGTCCTGCCTCAAACTTTGTTCCTATTCTTGGTAATTGTCTGATGGTGAACTAGACTGTTTGCTTGTGGCCTTAAGCTGCTCTCAGAACTGCTCCCAACCGTTATTTCCACCTCTATAACAGCAGTCCATGTAGCTTGCTTTATCTCGCAGGAAAAGAATAGTTAGGAGCTGTATTAGGTCAGTGAGCCTCTCGAATCTTCCGTGTAAGACTACAAACAAGCTTCTACTTTAGCTGCAACCCCTTGCATTGGTCCCTACATTGTCCGCTTTTCTTAGTAACTAAAAGTCTATTGGTCTGTTCGTTTGACTATATTCAACAACACAGAACTCACAGCCCTTTGAGCAAACTGTACACCTCCACCTTCAATGTTAATTGATCTGCCACAGGTACCAGTGCTGTCAGCTGGAAAGGCCCGAAGCTCTGGAATTCCCTCAATAACCTTTGTGCGGGTTTTTATCTTTGTGCTGTTTTTATCTTTAAGGTAGTTTGACCAGTTTTTTGTGCTTATGTGGTATGCTTAGGCTGTGTTATGCTGTGCTTATGTGGTCAAATTTTGATGGATTACATTTCTATAAAGCAACTTGAAACTTTTTACTGTGTTAAAAGTCACGACTACCAACAATTCTCTAGCATGGAAACACACTGACAATCTTTTAACAGACACATTCATTTGACTATATCTTCAATGCAATAATAAGATTGCAATAAAATCAATACACTTATCATGTTTAATGTCATCAAAGGTCTCTCTGCAAACATATGTTCAATTTGTATTGTGGAAGCACTGCAAAAATTGGATAGGTTGCTGTCCTGAATATTTATAACTAACTTTCACTTTCAATATATACATTCCTTCCAGAGTTGTTGAAAGGACTGTTGGGCAATTTTTAACCTTGATAATTGCAAAATTTTAAGAGTAAAATTTTCAAAGGCATATACAGTTCCTGCACACAAATCATTTTTTGTCTGCGTAGATCTGTATTCTAATCCAAGTTCAAAATTCAAATCTGCCCTTGATGGATGAGATGTTATGTTATCAAATCTGATGTTAAGGTTTATTTTAAGGTTAAGGTGGCATAATTCTAAATCAGCATTTTGGATTTCTGAGGGAAAGTTAAGTGGCCCTGCTCTGGCTATGCTGCATTCTCAACCTTGACTGAAACAGATGCATGCGCAGTAGTTTTTTAAACTCACTGAGTGGTTGTGATAGTAAACAAGTTGGCAAAAAAAGTTGGTTCAATGCACTGAGGGGAAAGGATGTGTTGGTGCGATATGTAGATTAGTCTGTTGTGGGAAGCTAGGGAACTGATTCAATGACAACTCCAATGATAAGCCACATTGACATCTGCTCAAAGACGCAGTGATATGAACCAAGGTTTCAGCTTATCTTATTTACATCAGTTCAACTGGCCTAAACTGCAAATTTCACCGAATTTTGGGTGTGTGATCCGATAAAGGAATGAAACTATTCTAATTCAAAAAAGGAAAAGAATCGGTCACTTGTCTTTGCCACAAAATACGAGAAATGAACCATCCATTTACAACAGTTTCTGGAATGCCTGACTGAACAACAATTCTTCATACAAAATGATCACATTGATTTCGAACTTTTGTGAACAGACATTATCCACTTTGTTGCTGGTAATGTAGACGCATCTGTAAGTCAGAATGTACTTATTATGTACAAGTACACACACATGTACCTTTCATCTCAGATAATTGTCAGGACCAACCAAAAGAAAAGATGGGGAGGGTGTGGGGGAAGAAAACTGGCCAAGGTTCTATCTTGAATCCAATGCATGTACAGCTCTACCCAATTAGCTTCCATCAGCAGTACGGCAGCCCTGGGACATTTTTGTAGTTACCTGCAAATCATTTCAAATGCAGTCTCACTTTCTTCCTTTCTAGAATTCGTTATCTGGAGCAATTGATTTTTTTGACAGCAGAGGTTAGGCATCTCTCATTTTAAAGTGGGAAAAAGGGTTAATATATAATTAGTGCTTCAAGCATTTCTGCGCTTAAACACTGAAGTGGGATAAATAGCAACATAATTGTGCTTAAAAGTCAATGTTTATTGTTAAGGAGGAAGTGGAAAGAGGTGAGCTGATTCTAGGAAGCCATTATCTTCTAAATTACATTTACACCATTATAATTAACACCATCGAATATCTTGCCAAGAAAATACACTATTAATACGTGCCAAGCAGATGACCAAGGGATTCTAATGCACCTCAGTATTTTATGGAAAGGCTTTTCTTGTTTTCATTTTCAACCAAAGTAAGATTCAGCCTCCAATTTCAGTTAGCCCACAATTTAGCAATTGCATTTACTTTGCCCCACTTCCACACACAGGATTTACAAAAACATAATTATAAAGCCTATGTTGCATGCATACACTTGATCATCTCACTATATGACAAACTGCTGTCTAAACTGCTCAATTACATTGCAACAATCACTTGTAATGGAACTCCATTACTTATAACTTTATTAGTCCCATAAACTCTTAATACTGTCATTTCAGTATTCTGTATAACTGAAGCTCACAGCTTGACTCACTCACTAACAGAATAAGTTATCTTATTTTGGCAATGAAACACATCAGCAAACTGTGGGGGAACTAAAATTCTTCTTTGATTCAAGCAAATGCGCCCTTAGACACAATAACATTAAAAGCAATGTTGATGAATTAAACTCTCAATCGCAGCCCTGTGTTGTTATTTCTATGCTACTGAGAACAGAATTAAAATTATCAGCACTGGTCCAAATGGATTTGCTCTCATTCAGCATCTTGCTTCAGAGAATATGTCTGCAAATTGGTTTTAAATTAAAGGAGGCTGAAGGTATTGTGCCTTCTCAGCATTTTCCCCAGGTGCACTTGATCTAATTTCATTAAGGATATCAGGGCAGATGATCACTTGTGTAGAAACATTAAATCTGTCCATTTTGAATAAAACCATTAAGTCTGTCAATGTGTCAGTGGGTAAGCTGTTTATTATTTGAGATGGGAGCTGGTCTTAGATTCCCAATAATCTGTCAAGAATAGTCAACCACAAATTAAGCCTGCTGCCAAAGAACGCAGCTACGATTCTATGCTAACATGAAAATATTTGTGTAAAACCTAAATTCTAACAAAAGTTTCTTCAGATATTCAAAATGAGTTAACAAAGTAAGTGTTGGTCCTATAGAAAATTAGTCTGGAGAACTGGTAATGGAGGATAAAGAGATGACAAACAAATTCAATAGATATTTTGTGTCAGTCTTCACTAGAGAGGAAATGAAATTGAAAGGGAGGGAAGAACTCAAGAAAATTACAAATACCAGGGAAGTAGTACTGAGTTAAATTGTTGGAACTGCCAGTTGTCAAGTTCATTGGTCCTGATGGCTTTTATCTGAAGGTCTTAAAAGAAGGAGCTAGTGAGATAGTTGAAATGTTGGTTTTAATTATCCAAAACACATTAGCTTCTGGAAGGTTCCTTTAGATCAGAAAATAGTTAACGTAACTCCTTTATTCAAAAAGGGGTGGAGGTAGAATGCAGGAAACTACAGGCCAGTTAGCCTAACAATTGCTATGGGAAAACATTAGAAGCTATTAACAATGTTACAGCAGAGCACTTGGATAAGTTCAAGGTAATCAGGCAGAACCAAAATGGTTTTGTCAAGGGGAAATCATGTTTAACTAATTAATTGAAGCTCTTTGAAGAAGTAACTTGCACTGGGGTAAAGGAGAACCAGTCAACATTTTGTACTTAAATTTTCAGAAGGCTTTTGATTAGGTGCCACACCAAAACTTACAGTGGAAAATAAAATCTCATGGTGTAGGGGTAATACAGTGGCATGGCTGGAAGAGTAGCCATGGCAGAACAGGAAGCAGACAACAGAAATAAATGGATCTTTTTCAGGTTAGCCAGATGTCACCAGCTTGTGCCACAGGAGTCAGCGCTCAACCTCAACTCTTTACAATTTTTATAAATGATCTGGATGAAGAGACCAAAGGTGTGGTGGATAACTTTACTGATGATACAAACATATGTAGGAAAGTGATTTGTGAAGAGGACATAGGAACACTACAAAGGGATATAGATAGTTTAAGTGAGCAGGTAAAAATCAGGTAAATAGAGTACAATATGGGAAAGAGTGAAAGAAGGAACAAAATAAAACATATTATTTAAACAGAGAAAGGTTGCAGAGGTCTGAGCAGCAGAGAGATTTGGGTGTTCTAGTGCAGGAATTTCAGAAGGTAATTAAATGCAGCAAGTAATCAGGAAAGATGGTAGAACACTGTTTTATTGCAAGGAGAATTACATGCAAGAGTATGGAGATTATGCTTCAGTTATACAGGGCACTGGTGAGATTGTAACTGAAGTAATGTACTGGTCATTATACTTACAGAAGCATGTTAATGCATTAGAAGCAGTTCAGAGAAGGTTCTCTTGATTAAACCTAGAATGAGCTGTTTGCCTTATGAGGCAATGCTAGGCAGGCTAGGTCTGTAATCTCTGGAGTTTAGAACAGTCAGAGGTGACTTAACCAAAATATACAAGATCCTGAGGGGACTTGGCCAGGTGAATGTGGAAAGAAGTTTCCTCTTGTGAAAGAGTGTAGAACTAGGGGTCATAGTTTAAAAGTAAGGTATTGTCCATTTAAGACAGAGATGAGGAAAACAAACTTCTCTCAGAGTTCTGAGTCTTTGGAATTCCCTTCATCGAGAAGCAATGGATGCAGAATCTTTAACTATTTTTAAGGCAGGGGTAGATAAATACTCGATTACCAAGGGGATGAAATATTATCAGGATATGAAGGAATGTAAAATCAGATCAGCCATGATGTTATTGAATGGTGGAGCAGGCTTGAAGAGAGCTGAGTGGCCTTCTATTTCCCCTGTTCATGTATATTCTAAACCAGAACGCTTGATTTGCAGATCTGTGTAATCTTTCAGTTTGAACATGCATTCAGGGGAGGAAAAACAAATTCCCCTCGTTAGACTAAAAAATACATATTAAATGAACTGAGTTAACAACGCTACAACTTCATTCCTTGTTGTTTTATTTTGTTCTTATTGCAGCATATTCAGTGACATGAACGCTGGCTATAGACAAGTATCCCAATTGTATTCTAAACATAAATTAAAAACATTCAACATTTCAAACATCTTTCAAATATTTTGCTAACAAAACTACAGCCAGTTGCAAAATCAAGGCCAAATTATTGAGCTCATCTATCTGTGTCGCCGCTTAAGTTTCACCCGCCTCTCCTGCAGACATTTAAGAATTACTAACATGCAGTTTCACAGGCATTAGTGGTAGTATGGTGCGTGATTCAAGATATCGTTCTTCATGTGATTTCTGTGTGACCGTTATCAACCACACAGTGCGTGGCAACTAAACCTCACATTCAATGTCCACTTTCACTTTCTTACTGAAGTGAACATATTGAGATCATCTTTCTCTTGTCTACTTTGGTAAAAAGGTCAACTGCAATTCCATTTGTGACTAGCTAAACCAGAGTCTTTCCAGGCTCTATCAGACAATGCAGTTACTGCTCAATGATGATCAAACATAACTGCCAACATATTTATTCTGCAGATGATTCATTTAGTAATAACTATCAAAACAATTTGCTATTTGCATAACCTTTACTTCTGAAATATCACTCCTTTCATATCTACATATTAATGTGCAAATTAATGTAGATCTGTCGTGATGTGACACACTTGAAATTCTTCCTTGTAACATTTTTTTTTCCAGGTCATTGCTTCATTTCACTTTTCTCTTTGGTCATCAAGAAGAGGGATATTAGTGCTGGAGAATGCCCAGTGTCAGCAGCAAGCACCATCAGTATGATATAGCATAGCTACATACAGAATAGAGTTCTATGTCCTCTGCCTCAAATTGACATTCTTTTCTATTGTGACATTTAAGAAACATTATCGATTAGCTGAATGAGTGACAGGCAAGATTTTGCAGCTTTTATCATCCACAGGTTACATTGTTTACATTTTGAGAATATCAAGATAAAATCTTATTGTATATTCCTACTTATCCTTGATTTTCATGTCACATCAAAAGGGCTGAATATTTCAAAGTTCCACTTTTTCCACTGGCATCATTCAGTACCAGCTATACCACTTGCATTTAATGATTATGAATGAGCACAGCTCAAACAGATGACTTGATAATAAACAAACCGTCGAATCATCAACCTCAGAAAACACATTCATGTGTTACTTCATCACTGATGTCAACAGTGAGACTCTGGATAATGTATTGGATAATGGCAGTGTTGCAGATTGGTGAATTGTGGGTTGTATCTGTCTATGCGTTGACTTTCCATTCTGACCTACACTGCTGTGCAAGGATTCTGGGTACAAACTTCCAGACTACAAATCATCTGAATTCCCATAACAGTGATGCACCTGTACTATTACATTATTTCCCCACTCACAATTACTTCAGTGCACATTATATCCGGAAAGCAACCTTAAATCAATAGCATTACCAGAACTCTGAGTGGAGGACAAGAGATAATACAGAAATAACTTAATGGGCTGAATCTTCCCTTTTTTTTAAGCTAAGGTGAGTTGCTTGTAGTTTGGTGGAGTGATTCACACAATGTGCCCGTCCCCTCCTAAAATTCTCACATGCCACCGCCTTGCAATTCTCACCTTTTAAATTCTTGCACACCCACCCAACACACTCACCTAAACACTTTCACACTACCTTCCCACCACTCAACACTTTCACACCATCACCATCTCCCCACCAACACATTCGCACTGACCCACCCCTTACACCACGCTCCCCACGCACCTCCCCAACACAGCCATATTGTACTGTGACTATCCAGGTAGGCTCAGAGTCAGCAAGTGGGCAGAGAGTCGAGAGATGCAACCAGGTCCAGCCCCGAGCTGGGTGCATGTCCCTGAGTACACAGTGTCCTTCATAGCTGCCAGTGCAGCCTGAGGTGCACAATGAAGTGCAGAAGCGTCCTGTAAGTGGATCAGAGATGTACCACGGGGGTTCTTAGAGGGGTATCTGTGGATTGTGCTCACAGAAAGTGCTAAGATGTTGGTGTCTAGTAAGGAGGTGGAGGTCTTTTGGCAACCCACCAAGAACGCACTCCGGGTTCTGTGTTGAGTTTTCCCGATAGCTGGTTTGCATGACAAGTTTGGAACGATTGCAAACTGTGAGAGTTCAAAACAGAGAGGGGAATTCTCATAAAAAATCTATAAAACAAGGCAAAATAGATGCAGCAAGGATGCTCCTGATGACAGGGGAGTCAAGAACAAGGGTCCAAGTCTAAGGATATGGGGTAAGCTGTTTAGGATTGAAATTTATTTCATCCAGCGAGTGGTGCGCCTCTGGAATTTGCAACCACAGAAAGAGTTGAGGTCAAAATATTTCATGATTTCAAGGAAGAGTTGGATGTAGCACTTGGGACTAAACAGTTCAAAAGATATAGAAGAGAAGGGGAACAGGCCTACTCCAGCTCCCATTTTCTTTGTTTCTATATCTACATTTCCATAAGTTGGGCTCTTAACAAGGGGCTAACCAGCAATAATGACTGTCAATTCAGAACTTGTCATTGCTTTGCGAGAATATGTCAAAGATGCAGCTTAATGATCTCAACATCGAGATGGGCCTTGAACATCTCATCTGATTCTACCTCATACCTCTCCAAAGTTCATGTCACTCAGATTCTGATAAGATTCCACCCTACATGATTAATGTAACAGAATTCTACTTTTCACCAACTATATCCACTGACTAAAGTACTGAGACTGTTCATATGTCATACTTACATTGAGTCTATATACAGAAACATGCTACAAGGAGCTTCATGACAATTTTGCAAAATTGAAAAATGTTAATAATTTTGCTAAGATTTTATGAGGAAGTTAATAATTATGAACTTGTAGACAATTTTAATGGTGTGACTTTCTTTCTTGCCTTATTCAGACATTTCTCCGAAAATTGATAACTTGGCCTCAGATACTGAGTGCTGAGGGTCTTAGCTGGGTACGACGATTAAGTGAGTGAAGAAGTGGGTGCTGTGGGTGTGTTCTTTAGCTACATATTGTCTACTGTTCAGAACGGCAGGAATCATTCAGGTATAAAAGAGACTCATGAACTTTTGCAACTAAACTATGACATGATTTCAAGACAGTAGATTCAGTTTTTGTGTTACTGCATTGCAAGTCTGATCTGGGTGTACTAGTGGACCATTACATTTATAAAGGGAGAATCCTGGACTTATGATGACAGATTAAGGAAAAAGTGTAATGAACTTTTACTACTGCAGACTGTCTGCATATACAGCTCAGAGTTGTACAGTAGTTTTATAATTCCTTGTTGATAATACGATCCAATGTAAAATGGGTTTGTGACAGTCACAACCCAATTGCTAATGGGCTCGTACATAGATACATTTGGCGCTAAGTTTTCATTTTTTTGTTAGAGCTCCTTGTGTGGGCACTAAGAAAGATGAACTGCCACGGTGGAAGTGATTGTTCTGAATCTGTTACTGAGCATATGATGGTGAATTTAACCAGTCTTATAACCTGATCTGGGAGTGTTTGATACTGCTATTAGGTGCCTGAAATGGAATTTATTTTATTCTGTCATTTCGATCACAATTCCCAAGAAAGTAGAAAAGGCAAGTCAATGCACCATGAAATGTATCTGCTCTTTCTGAAATATTAGATGCTTAATTGAAGAGTTGGGAAAAGAATTAAAACTAAAAATAAATCTAAATGTCAAAGCAGTAAACTGCTCAATTTTATTAGCCAGCCTTTATCATTTCCTGCAGCCTTTATGATTCTATACTTCTCTAACTCTCTGTTCTTCTGACTTGGCTTCTTCTTGTCCAACTCCATCAGTGGTCGGCAGCCTTTTATTCAAGCACAATACTGCTGCATCTGGAATTTCATGCCTATGTCCCTCCATGTTGCAACTTGGATCCCTACTGGGAAAAAAGCTCTCCTGTTTGAAGTTGCTTTCTTCCCTAGTTTCTCCATTTCCCATCACTTCTCTTTACTCAGTGGTCACTATATTTTTTTTCTGCCTAATTTAAAACACTTTGATACATCCCTTTGCAAATGGATACAAGTACAAGTTATCATTCCCTCCACATTTTGAACAGTGTCATGATTTGGTAAAGTAAGGTCCTTCACCCTTATTGTCTGGGCTTTTACATATTTACCCTCCTTACGCTTGGCATTGATGGGCCTGCAATTGAAAAGTCTTATGGAAAAAAAAAAATTTTCTGAAACTGGCTGCTAGCAGCACTGTAATCACAGTGAAACAAAGACTTAGAATGCTGGGTCTTTTGCCTTTTATTTCTTCATGTTTGGTTTTAGTTGAGTGAAGGTGGAGGATTTGGAAGTTCAGGGTAGGAATAGGTTGGAACCTGTCACAGGCCTAATATCTCCTTTGTCCACAACATGTGCCTTTGGACACATCAATGTCAGTTATCAAATATTTAGACAGCAAATCTGCTTGCTGCTTGCCAGATGATGCCTGGTATTGACGTCAAAACTACAGTAAAATCTGACAGTCTTTTAAGTTGTCCTGGTTGCAGGTTTTGATCTTTCAGACAGCATTTTATATTTTTTTCATCAGTAAGTCCAGGATTCTGATAAACTAGGTCAATGTGCTGTAATCTCCATATCCCTAAGGATACATAAGTGTTGAACTGCTCATTTAGAAAAATGAGGCGATTCCTACTGGAATAGCCTATGCCTACGAATTTCACTGAACTTTACAATTTGGGTCATTCACATACATTCAACGTACATGACTGTCAATTTATGCAGATACTGTAGCTACTTAAAAGGGCAGGCATCTGTAAACAGTGCAAGAACTGATTGCTTGTTTCAGATGTCCATGGGGTACAACAATTGAATACTGCTTTAATGATAAATTCTATACATTACAGTGAGTACAGAAGCAATTTAATTAATCTATAATGCTTGAAGAAGAGATTAGATCTGTTGTTTCAGATTAAAACTGTTTCCAAGAGTTTTTTAGAACCCATTTTACTGGATAATCATTATTAATTGATAAATCTTAAAAATTCTTGTTTAAAGCTTTTTAAGGATCCAATAAAACAAAGTAATTTCAGAATCTTTTATGCACCATACAAGTCTGAGAAACTGCTCAATGACTGTTGAGTATACAATTAATTAGCAGACTTCATAATCATAACCACATCAAAACTATTTCCATTACTATTTATAATAATGTTGCACTGTCTGGACTGTTTATATACATAGAATTAATAAATTGGTGTAAATCTGTATCATTTAATTTTCTCGCTTCTGTTTTGAATCCATTTGGCATACGTGACACTATTTGAGAGGCCAGATGACATGACAGCATCATGTCATCATCCAACATTCATGGCAAGACAACTAAAATAACAATCAGGAACACAAAGCCTGGCTTATTTACCATTCCCGAATCCAGAGGCATCAAGGTCATTTTTTGATGCCTTAACTCACATTAGTTAAATTGAACCTGGACCCCTCTGGTTTCAAAAAGAATGGGCTTTTTATCATACATGCTAACTTACTAAATTTAGGAAAGCTTAATAAACATCTCAAATGAGGGAAAATCAAAGCATAGCAAATGACTGAGAAACAGCCCCGAATAAAATGACGCAGTCATGGCTGCTATTTTAAGATAATTGAATAAGTTAAAATAATTTATATCGCATTGGGTTTCAGGATTTTTATGAGTAGTTTGGGATCAAATTCTGTTATACAGTTTGTTTTTCTGTTAAAACTGAAGCCATGTAGCTTCAAATGCCACTTTGCTCATTCAGAAAAGTGCTTGCACAGAGTGGTCATAAACACTTGAACATTGTAGAGTGTAAAAATTTGGCGTTTGCTGAGACTGGGAATATGGAACAGAAGAAGGAAATGTTGATTTTTGCTTTTAGTACTTAATGTCACATGCGTGCCTGAATGGAAAGTAATTAATTTTTTTGCCCAGTGCTTTACTGCAAGTTAATACGCAAAGAAATATTTGTAAAAGTACAAACTAAAGGTGTATACAAATAACACAATCTAAACTAAAGTGTGGCAAAGGAGATTTTACATCTGGACTGCAATACGTTATTTGTTGGCAGTGCAACTGTCCCTGGTGGGACATGGATCCAATCATTGTAGTCTGTGTTGATACCAAAAATACACTTAAAAGATTGACCTTGGCGAGTACCAGGTGCCAACAGGACCTGAAAGGTTATAATCTCTGGACTATTATCCAAGTCATGCGTTAATTGGTAAAGGGACACGACAATTATGGAGGTAAAAACATGGCAAAAGGAATAGTATGGGAAAGTGAGGCTTCATTGCCACAAGCACAGGAAAGATCTGAACGGTTGAAATGCATCTTCCTGAACCAAACTGGGACCAAGGTCCGAGTAGAAAGGACAAATGGAACAGTTGCAACATCTTTAAACGAGTAGTTTGGTTGTGTTAGAGGACCTTGTGATAGGGAGGTGGTGGGAGTGAGGAGACAAATGGAAATGATGGTAAAATAAAATAAGAGGAGAGAGAACATAGGAAGCCAGAAACTGGCTTTAGGCTATGTTTAGAAAATGAATACACGAAGATAAATTAGGAAGGGTGGTTCAAGTAAGTGTTGCTCATAAATGCTCAGAATATAAAAGAACAAACTAAATGAAGGACTTGAACAGTAGGCAAGTGGACAAAGAAGTGGCAGAAGGAATATAATATGGTAAAGTGTCAGGTTAAGTGTCAGGTCAACAAATAACGTATTGCAGTCCAGATATAAAATCTCCTTTGCCACACTTTAGTTTAGATTTTGGTAGCAAGAACAGAGGTGTAGAGATTGATTTTCTAAACGGGGAAGGCTTTGGAAATCTGAAGCGCAAACAGGCTTGGGAATCCTCCTTCAGGACTCTTAAGGTTCAGGTTCAGGCTCAGTTGATGGGTAGGAAGGCAAATGCATTGTTGGTATTCATGTCATGGCTATAATACAAGAGCAGAGATGTACTGCTGAAGCTCTATTAACTGTATTTGGAATATTGTGAGCAGTTTTAGGTCCCATGTCTAAGGAAAGATGCACTGTCGTTGGAGGGGGTCCACAGGAGGTTTACAAGAATGATTCTGGGGATGAAGGACTTGCCATACGAGGAGCGATTGAAGTCTGTGAGTCTGTACTCGATGGAGTTTAGAAAGGTGAGGGGGAAGCTTACAGAATAATGACAGGCCTGGATTGAGTGGACATGGAGAATGTGTTTCCATTAGTAGGAGAGACTAGGACCCAGGGGCTCAGCCTCAGGATGAAGGGATGACCCATTAGAACTGAGATGAGGAGGAATTTCTTCAGCCAGAGGTGGTGACTTTATGGAATTCATTGCCACAGAGGGTACTGGAGTCACTGATTACATTTAAGACAGAGATAGATAGGTTCTTGATTAGTAATGAGGTCAAGAATAACAGGGAGAAGGCAGGAGAATGGTGTTGAGAAATATATCAGCCATAATCAAATGGTGGTGCAGACTCGATGGGCTGACTGACCTAATTCTACTCCTATATCTGATGGTCTTTATGAATCGCAGGCACAAATTCAACTTGTAGGGTTTGACATCGTAGCCAGAGTTGAAACATGGGCTGCAAGACAGTGCACTGGGATTGAAAATTGAGAGGTTAAAAGGTCTATGGGAAAGATAGGGAAAATGGAAGTGGGGTAAATATAGCGTAAGTGATTAAGGGTGAAATCATTTCAATGACTAGGGAGGATGCAACAAGATATACACAGGCAGTGGAAATTGACGGTTAGAACTAAGAAATAGAAAAAAGATTTACAATGTGGGGGGAGGGGAGAGGCGGAGAAAAGTACATACATACCTTCAATAACAGCTTTGATATGATAGATTGTATAAATGTAGAGATATAGATTGAGACAAACAGACCCAGCATGTCAGAAAGGTAGTGAATTTCTTGCATTTGTTTAAGAACATTTTTTGCAACAGTATGGCCTAAAACTAGCAAAGTGGCATGCTGTATTGATATAATAATACCTAAGGTGTCAGATTTATTTAACACCCTAACAGCAGTGAACATCTAATATAGATCTTCATATGATCAAATTCAATGTAGAAGTCTAATGATGAGTCAGAGGTACTTAGAGAAAATTTAGTGTAATACAGAACTGGCTCATACCTATAAAGGACATCAGTTCTATTTACCAAAGAAAATAACCTGCGCATTTTAAGAGAAAAAAACCCATACATCTGAAAGCATGCAGAAATGTAATAAATAAAACAGATCCTGACAAAGGGGAGCAATTAAAGAACAATAAAGATTGATAAAACAGATAATAAGAATTACATCGGGGAGTATGAAAATAAGTTTGCAAAAAGTATCAAAATCAACACTTTTTAAAAAACAATTACAAGTATATTAGAACACAGGGCGGTTGGGAGAAATGCAAATTCTTGAAAACTTATGTTTATATTGTCAATCAAAATAAGGAAACAATGGACATATTGATCAATTACTTTGCAGAAATACTGACTGTGGGGAGGAGGTCAATATATAAGTTTCCCAATGAAACATGTGGAATAAGGGGTACTTACTGAAATTAATATAAGCAAAATAACTATAAAGAAGAAAATATTGACACAGAAGAGTGATGATACACAGGGACCAGATCATTTCCATACCAGGAATTTTAAAGGAAGTAGAACTGAGAACAGCACAGATGTGCTACATATAACCTTGAATCAGGATCATTCCTTTATAGATTGGAAAACAGTGCTCTAATAAAATCTAAATCTAAAACTAAACAGAGATAATGGGAAGGTACATTAATTGGCAAGATGTGACTAGTGGCGTCCTGCAAAAATCAGTTTAGATAATGCAATAGAGAATCACATACAGTAAATCTTCCGTATCAGCGAAATCATGAATCGTGAGTTTGTCCAAGTAACAACAAAAATCAGCATTCAAGGGCAACATTCGCATACCCATAATTTTTAGCCAATTTTTAACCAGCTCTACATTGGAGAATTTCATCAATCTTTGGGCTTCTCAGGAACAGAACCCTCACGGATATGGAGGAATGACTGTATCCAAGTTTGCTAACCATACAAAGATAGAACCACAGAAATAATCTCATGATGAGGGAAAAATTGTTCAGCCTAGAATGTGGATGAGCACTGATTAATCGAGAATGTGGTGTAGGAAAGAATGGTTTAGACAGAGCTCACTAATGAGAAATATGAAGCTTCTGAGCAAAGTTTGAGTAGACCAGGCGCGGAGACACTGCACATCAATGATGCTTTGCTATAAACTGGATCAAACTGCTATCTTCAGCTCCACATCATGCGACTGGAGCATGCTGGCTACAGTCAACATTCGTCATTTTAAAATGGAGCAACAATGAATAAAGTTGAAATAATGATTCAAAATTATAGTTACTTGCTTAGACTTGTCAATTTTAAATTGCTCTGAAAGTACGTACTGTCACTGGTCATTTAAGAGATTCTGCCTAACTCAGTTAGATGAAGTTTGAAGGCCCTCAGCCAGGTTGCAAGTTTCCGACCTAGGTAGTTGCAAACTATTCTATCTCACTAAGCAAAATTTGAAATTTCTGATGTTGTCTAGCTTTGATCAAATCTTTCCATCTTGTTCAAGTGACTATTTTTCACGTGTGAGATGGAATAGTCAAGCACTGTACAGTTTTGGAATCCACATTATAGGAGGGATGTGATTCACTGGAGAGGGTGCTGTGGAGATTTATCAGGACGTTGCCTGGGCTGGAGAGTTTTAGCTATGACTGGATAATCCAAGTTTTTCTTGGAGCAAAGGAGACTGAGGATTGAGATGTATATAATTATGAGGGGTGTAGACAGCAGAGGCAATGGAGGGATCAATGACCAGGAGCATAGATTTAAGGTAAGAGTCAGTAGGTTTAGAGTGGATATGTGGAAATATGTATTTAACACAAAGGTTGGTGGGAATCTGGAACTCACTGCCCATAAAGGGGATATAGGCATAAACCTTCGTAACATTTAAGTAG
Organism: Ginglymostoma cirratum; assembly: GCA_024137785.1. Lineage (NCBI taxonomy): Eukaryota > Metazoa > Chordata > Chondrichthyes > Orectolobiformes > Ginglymostomatidae > Ginglymostoma > Ginglymostoma cirratum. Next base: position 38,430,172 of record JAHRHZ010000098.1, read on the forward strand.
TATTTAGGTGTACAGTTGCAATGCTAAGGTATACAAGACTTTGGGCAAAGTGCTAGAAAATGGGATTAGAAGAGTTAGACTGTTGTTTTTAACTGGCGCAGACTAAATGGACCGAAGGGGCTTTTTCTGTGCAATCGACCTCTATGGCTCTTTGACTGTCATTTAGAGTTCCATGGGGTCAATGTCAATCCAGTCCTTGCCTGACATATACACAATTGAACAACTGGATAGCAAATCAGGATAACAGCCCTAGATGATGCATCCTCTTCCAGACCAGTTTGCAATCAGGTCTTCAAGGGTTTATTGGGAGTAAACAACCGTGTTTATGTACTGGGTCATCAGGGGATACCAAACATGATTAAAATCACAAAATACCAGTCAGAATGATGCAACTGATACAAAGTCAGAACGTATTACTTGCTTGGCAACGCCGCCATAAGTCTGAGGATAGGCAACTGTCCGCTCGGGTCTGAGCAGCGTGTGACTCAGTATACACAGGGAGAAAACCCATGTGTAGTTTTATTTCCTAAAGGACACTTTGTAAATCCAAATTAAATCGCAATCATGAAATATGGCCTCTTTGGTAAGGACCTAATCAGTTATCTATGCTTCTAAAACAAGAGGCAAGACTGGAAATCTTGGTTGGAAAGTGCCTGTCTTTGTAACTAAATATTTAAGTTTAGAATGAATGTCATCCACACCAGAAGTATGAAGTTTTTACATGAGCATTTGGTATATGAAGTTTAAAACGTTAAAAACATTCTAACTCAGTCCTCCAGGAATTTACAATGTTAGGAGACTTGGGCACAGCAATGGTACGATCTGCAGTAATCCTATGGTCAGAAATTTTACAGCATGTAACAAATATAATCAACTGCTACAATTAATCTCCTGACTATTTAGTTTCCATTGAAAAATTTCTAATACTCTGCATACAATGCAATGCCAATAAGAAATAGTTTCTAAAATGCTTATGAAAATTGTTGTAAAATATAAAGTACATATATAAGAAATGCCTGTTAAATAATGCAAAACTACAGTTAAGATAATAATCAAAAAACAGTCCTTTTAAAAGCAACTAATCAGTAAACATTGAATACTGATGCCATACTGGATTACAGAAGCTGTTGAACTAGACATTAGAAGCAATCTGAATTATCACAGCAGATGGCTCTTTGTCAGGATATTTCTCAAGTTAATTTTGTCTCCTTCTTCCTAGATATCTCGAAAGCAAATGTCAGCCATAGTCAAGAATCAATGTGCGGCACATGCAGGCACAAACCCATGCCCAACTACACAATGGTGCTTCAATACTCATGTCTTCAATCATGCAACAGCAGTAACCCTTCAGTGCCTCTGCATCAACTATACATGATAATCCAGCGTCACTGCTGTGTACTCCCCTCAAGGCAGTACACTCCATGATAGCATCACTCACTCACTCGCCTTTCTGAAGCTTATTCATGTAATTCTGTGTTTGACAGGGGTGGTGCTAATGAGCAAGTATGCCCTAGACACATTCTCTGTTTAAAAGATAATTCTACCAAATGATGATTCTGATGCAACAACCACACTGAATGGACCATTTTTTTCAATTCCATTTATAAGGAGAGTAATTAATAGATCACACTGTTTCCAAAGTACATTTTATTTACAGTAGAACTACTAGTTTTATTCCCTAAAAATACAAAGGTTCATCAGCTTCATGATAGTAAGAGCTGAAACCATTAAGACAATTTTCATGGTGTAGGTAGTGTCCTCTCGATCAGACCTTTCTTAAGGAAAAAGTCGAGTCAGAATTGTGCTGAGAGATACTGGTAATTAATAAAAATCTGTTAATCTGCTATTTTTCATCTAGAATTACTTTGTCTATAAATTACAGATCGACTTTTCCAATGTCTGGCCCCCACGTAAAATCAACTGCCACACCCTTTTATTCATTCACTGGATGAGGACATTGCTGGTCAGGCAGCATTTATTGTCCATCCCTAATTGCCCAGAGCGCAGTTTAAAGTCAACCACATTGCTGTGGGTCTGGAGTCACATGTAGGCCAGACCGGGTAAGGATGGCAGTTTCCTTCCCTAAAGTGAACCTGAATTAGCGAACCGGTTGGGTTTTTCCAACAATCAACAATGGAATCACAGTCATCAATTCCATCTTAATTCCAGCTATTTATTGAATTCAAATTCCACCATCTGCCATCGCGGGGTTTGAACCCGGGTCCCCAGAACATTATCTGGGCCTCTGGATTAACAGTCCAGCGATAATACCACCAGGCCATTGCATCACACATCCTTCCCCAGATCCATTAGGAATCTTATATTTCAATACCCTTAATTCCAAGTTCTTTTCCAGGTCCGGGGACAAAAAACATAAGCACGAGCGTGTTAGCCATTCTGTTCTACTGCTTTTGATCTGACTGTTTTATGCTCAGTTATTTGCTTCCTACTCCGGATGTACCTAACACCCTGCTCACAGCTTCAACCCTCAACAAAAAAACATTAAAACCTTTACCGTGAGGCTTAGTGGCTCAATTAATTTACACATTTAACACCATTCCAGCCTAACACGATCTCTTTTCATATTTTTGTAGTGCAGCAGCTCTTAAATTTTGCTTCAAACTCATTCTGACCACTTTTTGCTGACTTGGATTGATAATTTTGTTAATAAATTTGATTATCATTCTTTAACTATCCTCTGACAGATATTATGAAGATGTGTTATCTAAAATATTAATTTATAATGTAATTGGCTGGATGTATTGATCCATTAATTTATAACAACATTGGCTAGACATGAGAGCTTTTTCAGGAGAACACTTTTCAAATCAATGGCTACAGCAGCGACAGATATTACATTTGCAAAAACACAAGACACTTAAATGGAACTGAGTCTATAATAATTTGAGAGGTCACATGACCCAGTTTGTGGTTATAAAATGTATTAGTTTTGAAGATAGCAAACAGAGAGAATCTGCCACGAAGCCCTCTTTTATTTCACAACAAATCCTCTCATCAAAATCTAAGAGTTATAAACCTACTCAAAGCTCTCTGTGTCAAAAATGGAGAATTCTTAAAAGAAAAGTTTGAACCTACACCACCGTCTGCAAAAAAAGAGATTTTAACCAGCTCTAACTGATCCAGACTGAAACTCTAATATGAGTAGCACATGGAAAGTGACTATACTTGCAGATCACCGTTTGGAAAATTGGCGAAGGATTAGTTTTCTGTTACTTGGCCAAAGTTCTTTTCAGACAATACTGTGCAAAGTTTTATGTTTTGCTTTCCGGGTTTGCAAGGAGTTGTGTGTGTGGATGTTATTTTCAAGAAGGGCAATTGGGCCTATTTGTACATACTAATACTTATATTAATAATTTATTCATTTTGCTTGACCATATTCCTCGCAATAAAACTAAATTATTATGACGATACTATGGCTTTACGAGGAGCATTTTGTCCTTTTTTTAAATGAGGAGAGGTTGAGACATAGGTACCGAGTGGTCTGTTCCAAGCCAATAAAGTAAACAGATTATGAAGCCTTGGGGTTTTCAAAAAAAAAGTTGGAACAATATGAGCAGCATAAATGGGTGGAGTCAGGCTCCCACAGAACTAAGGTTTTAGTTTAGCTTTCAGTAGTTGTTGACGTTTTGATACTGCCATATATCTCTCCCTGCTGCAGCAAAATGTTTGAGTTTTTTCTCTCTACCAGACATTTCGCTTGGTGTTTTTTCTTCTTGGACTGGGCAAATATTGCATGAGAGACAACCTATTTTGCTGAATTTGCCTGTGTGTGTGCTTATGGAATATTATAATAATATCTTCTATTATATTGAAACAATTGCTGTTTAGTAGTTGAACAATCTACTATTCTGTTACGTTTTCCAATCGAGGTAAAGTTAGACCAATTATTCTTTCATCTGTATTTTAACTGTAGAGTAAGAATAAAGTGTGTTTTGCTTAAAGCCGAGTAGCGCAACCAACTGAATTATGTCTGAAACATGCCATCTTACATCTGCTTTTAAGTATGATATGAGGGTCTAGGTTATCTTTTTGATAAATTTGAAGGGGGTTTGGTCTGGTCAGTAATGTGATTTATTTGTTAACTTAAGGTACCTGATTTGTTAACCTAAGTAACTTAAGGGTTTGTTTCTGATACTGAGCTACAGTTTAATATATCTAATTGTTAATATTACCCCTACTAAATTCAAAATCTGCTGTGGTCAGTGGAGGATCAGGGCAGAAACATACAGATCAGACCACTCATCTTAACTTGGTTCTAATACATATGAATAAGAATATATGAAATTCAATAAATTAAAAAATAGAATACTTCTGATGAAAGGTCACCGAATTACAAGCTTCACTTTCTTTCTCCACAGATTATCATAGACCCAGCATTATTGTCTTTATTCTTTAACAAATACTGTTCTAAACATTGCCATCATCCACCAATTCAATTCCTCTAGTGATCCAAATTCTACTGTTTTGCACTTTCTTGAAGAAATATCAATGTTAGAAGTTACATACAAATGATTTGCCATCCAGACTGCAAAATGAAAAGCAACACTCAATGATGAACATTCATATAGGTACTTCTACAGCTGACAGCATACTTTGAAAGCCAATCGATGTTGTTCATATTGAATTTTCACCAGTGCAACCCAGAGGCAAATCTAATCTTCTAGATGTCAATCGTGCATGAAAGGATGTTACGCTGACATACTCACCTGCCAACAGGACCATTATTAATCCCACCCTTATGAGAAAACACTAAATACACTGGGGGTTCATAGTTTTTTTGGTGATAGGGAGTTGGTTTCCTAGAAAACTAAAAAAGTCTCAAATCTCAGGTCTACCTGTCACTCAAATTTATCTTCCACGGAAGTAAAGTTCTTAGCTGAATCACCAAATAGAATCACTCAAGAGAACTACTTTGCCTAAATGTTGCTCAGGCATTGGTAGTAAATATAGAGTTAGCCTATGAAAATAACCTGAAACCGTTAAAAGTGTACCAGAGGCAGATACCACGAAATATTTATAGGAAATGTATGTGAAATGCAGCATTGGACCATCAGTTTCATAGATTGCATTAAAGGGTCTAAGAAGCTGAAATGCTACTTACAAAAATTTAGCAAGGTGCCACATAGGGAATTATGAATTGTTGATTCATTGCAGATTATGGAAATTTTGCAGGACATTGTTGATATTTGCCTAGAGTACATAGTTTTAGAAGTCATAGGTTGTCTGTCTTGAGATTGTACTGAATTATTTCAAGCCAACTTAAACAGCCTTCAGGATATTCCCACTGGATATAATTGGATTTTTAAAACGTGCCACATTTGCAATTTCTAAAGAAATATGGATTTGAATAGCAAACTAGCCAAGTGAATTGAGAAAGATTTAGTAGTAGGAATAGGTGATGATGATAAACAGCTAATGTGCAATGACTCAGAAAACACTAAAGTAATCTATAATAAACAAATGAACTAGCAATAGAAGTTTATTTTTCTTTATTCTGTCATCGGCTGTGGGCATCACTGGCAAATCCATCAATTCTTGCCCATACCTTATTGTCTTTGAACTCAGCAAGTTGTTAGATATTTCAGGGGGCAATTAAATTAATCACCTTGCTGTGGGTTTGGACAGCCCAGGTAAGGTCAGCAGGTTTTCTTCCAAAGGACATGAGTAAGCTTGATGGGCTTTTGCCACAATTGACAATGGTTTCATGGTCATCATTAATGACACCAAGAACAAGAGCCTGGGCTTTTGGATTTCTAGCCCAGCGACAATATAACTTTACCATCTCACCAAAGAAGTGAGCCAATCGGTCTGTTGAGCCTGCTGTAACACTTGATGAAATCATGGATGTGTGATCGTGGCCTTAAATTATTCTTGCTTTCTCTTCGTATCCTTTGATTTCCTCATCAGTCAAGAATTCATCTACATCTCCCTCCAAAATATTCAGAAGCTTTGCTTCCATTGGGGTGGCACGGTGGCTTAGTGGTTAGCACTGCTGCCTCACAGCGCCAGGGACCCAGGTTCGATTCCAGCCTCGGGCGACTGTCTGCATGACGTTTGCACATTCTCCCGGTGTCTGCATGGGTTTCCACCCACAGTCCAAAGATGTGCAGGCTAGGTGGATTGGCCATGTTAAATTGCCAAGTGTCCAAAGATGTTTAGGTTAAGTGGGTTACACATGGGAAATTAGGGGTAGGAAAATAGGTCTGGGTGGGATGCTCTTTGGAGGGATGCTGTGGACTTGTTGGGCTGAATGGCCTGTTTCCACACTGTGGGGATTCTATGATTGGTGTATGTGGAAGAAAATTTCAAAGGCTAATGATCCTCTAAAAGAAAAATCCTTCTGTTTTAAATGGGAGACCACCCAACTTCAAACCGTATCCTCTAGTTAAAATCCCTCTCACAAAAGGAAATGCCCTTTCAGTATCCATTGTCGAGATCCTCGGGATATTTTATGTTTCAATAAAGTTCCCTCTCATCCTTCGAAATTCCAATGGATACAGGCCAAACCTGTCCAATTTTCCTCACAAGATAATCCTTCTATCATGGGAATCAGTTAACTGCCCTTTTATGATGCCTTTTTTAAGAAAAGGAGACCGAAGATATCTGCTCTACTCCAGATAGGGACTCATGAATGCCCTGTACAACACTGGCAAACTTCCTCATTTTTATTGAAGTTTGTGGTGTAGGTACTAACATATTAGAATCGATAGAAGATTGGTTGGCTGGCAGAAAACAGAGATTGCATGCAGGGCCTTTGTCTAGTTGGCAGGACGTAATGAGTGGAGTCCTGAAGGGGTCTTTGCAGGGACCTCCACTTCTCACAATTTACATCAATAACTTGGATAGAAAGTGAAGGCATGGCAGCTAAATTTGCAGATGACTCAAAATGGTAGAAAAGTTGTGAAAACCGAACAAGGCGTTTTCAGAAGGATAAATTGAGTGAGTGGACAAAAATTTGACAGATGGAGTATAAAGTGGGAAAATGTGAATTTGTTCATTTTGGCAGGAAAAATGACAAAGCAGAGTATTATTTAAATGGAGAACAACTGCAGAATTCAGAGTTACGGAGGGATTTATATCATCTGCTGCATGAATCAGAAAAGGTTAATATGCAGATATATATGACACTGGTGAGGCTACATCTCTAATATGGCATGCAGTTTCTTATTTAAAGTAGGATATAAATGCATTGGAGGTGGTTCAGAATAGGCACTACTGTAATAAGTGGGATCTTGCATAGGCTGAGCTTGTTTATATTGGAAGTTAGAAGAGGAAGGGGATGATTTGAATAAAGTATAAAAGATTGTGAATGGTCTTGACAAGGTGCATGCGGAAAAAAATGCTTCCTCTTGCGGGTCAGAGCTAGGGGGACATTGCTTAAAAATTAAGGTTTGCCTTTGTAGGACAGAGGTGAGGGGATTTTTTTTCTCAGAGGGTTGTGTGACTTTGAAACTGTCTCGGAATATGGTGGGCACTGTTGCAGTGAATATTTTGAAGCAGAGTTCTCTGGTTAGGCAGGGGAAATCAAAAGTTATCAGGAGTAGATGGGAATGTGGAATTTAAAACACAAACTGATGAGGAATAAATGGCAGACCAAGCACAAGGGCTGAGTGGTCTACTTCTGTTCCTATTTCAAGTGTTCATATGTAAAGCGATTAGCTAAGTATGTCCCTGTCTTCTTTATTGCAAATTATCCAAGTTGGAGTGGTCTCAAATCAAGTTCTTAATGGGATTGAATCTTTAGCACATATCTTCCTCTGGCAATAATTGACAATATTACTTAGGTAGGCCTGAGAATAGTTGCTGTGGAAGATGAAAAAATAACTCACAGAGATATAGTAGATTCTACTCTTCTGAGTGTGGGGTATGAACAGGATTGTATGATTTTGGTTTGTATCAGGTAAGTGACCATAGCTTCAAAAAGGTTTGGAAGACGTAAGTATATCGAAGGTAAAGAGATGGCTTCTATGGGAATGACACCTTGGCGGTTATGGTATTGGAGTAGGACTCTGATAAACACAAAAATCAAACAATATAATCTCAAGCTGGGAAATGAGTTCCAACGAATCTGTTAATTTATGAGCCAGTCAGACAAGATAACCACAGAGTTTCCAAATTATCATTAAATGAATCACTAATGTTCACTACGAAATAAACCACATCTACCACGTCTGGCCTACGCTAGTCACACAAAGAGTGACTTACTCTTAATGGCCTCAGGGAAACTAAGATGTCAATAAATGGGGCCTTGCCAGTGTATTCACATTCTTACAATACGTAAAGAATTACAATGCAGACACTATTTAATGATGGAAAGCAGGGACATTAAAAAAGAGGAGTGATTAACATTTTATCTCTTCAAGATCTGGAGATACAGAAAGATCATCAGCTATATTGTTGAAATAATCCATAGATAATTGAATGGTTTAGAATTGTGAAAATGAGGTCCACTCGACAAAGAAAAATAATTCCAGTACTTTGGGTGTTAGGAGAGAGCTTGGATAAAACAAACATCCTGCAAAAAACAACCAATGGCTGTGAGGAAGTCTGAGGAGAGATAACCGGATAGAAAATACGAGATTGGCCATGACAATGACAGGTACACGCAATGCTGAAATAGAATCATACAAATAGTCCTTACCTCAAGGCTTTAAGAAAACACACAAGAAAGAAGGAAAATAGGTGACACAATGACAAGCTACAGACAATATAAAGAAAGCATTCAAACCAAACATGTGCATCAACAAAACTGTTTCATCGTGACCTTTTGAAAACAGGTCAATGGTAATTCAATGATTTCTACTGTGGCCTATTTCAATATGTGAACAAATTCCCGAGGCCATACTTCAACAACTGCTCCTAAGTTCTACTATGGCAGATATACTTCTGTTTTTGTGAAAGAAACATTTTTAGAGTAAAACAATTGTGCACATATAGTTGTTTCAAAATTAGAGTTCATAGTTATTTTGTAAATGCCAGTAGTGTTCCTAACAATAGATCCAAACCGGCAATGGTAACAATGCCAAATGTACAAAAGTAGGTAGTACGCTTCAGCTCTTCAGGCTTAAGTCTGCCTCTGAAAGTGCATTTATTTGAAGGCAGAGTTGGCATTATCAAAACGTGTAGTTGTAAACCATCTAACATTGGTCATGTGTGTGGCCTTGGAGTGCAGCTGTGCTACACCATTCACATTAAAAGTCTGCTGTAATTAGACCTTCACCTTTATAGGTCATACTAGCATTGTGAAGTACACAGAATGTTTAATATGTGTAATCTGATGAATTTTGTTTTCTCTGCGTCGGAAAATTTCAACACCTCATATTTTGTTTCACAAATTAAAAGTTTGTTCTGTGTAAATCCAATTAAACTTCAAATCCAAGAAGCATTCAGTATAGATATAATTAAGCACATCACTGATTTTTCTTTGCCTCATCAGTTAGGTCATTGCAAATTTTCAAGTTTCTGTACTTGACAGCACTGTTCTTAAAAATTGAGATTTTTTGAAAAATCTTCTATGTTTTAAAATAAAGATTCAGAAAAGGTTCACAAGTTAGTAAAACAAATGTAAGCAACGCTGGCTTTCACTTATTGGAAGCACCAGGAACTTGGTTAATGTTAGAAATGTTATGTAGGGATATTTATAACAGCACAGTTTTTAGGACCTCCTAAAGCGATATCAACTCAAGATCAAAGATGCTAAGGCAGACCCATAAAATATAATTTTTTTTGCAGGTTTTATTACAGAACAAAGTGGAATCTCACAGCAGTAAAGAACTCCAATCATTGAGGCTTGCAGCTGTGTAAGACTATTAAAGTATTCAACCCCCTTCAAGCTGAATCGTGCTATGCTAATTAAATTCCATCTGCAGACGGATTTTTGCTTAGTGCTTTTGTAGGCAAAAGTCATGTTGCACCTGAAACTCTGTTACTGAATATACAGAAATAGCTGAATATACAGAGTAGCTCTGTCTCTCTAAAGTGAAACATCATCAACTGGAGGACACACTGCCTTAAAACCAGGGATAACTAGAACTATTGCTTTTGTACAGAAAACAGCAATTCATGACGAGGAAAATATGAAATGAGACTCTTCCATGGCATACTGTAATATGTGACCTAACAAAATGCAAAACAAAATTTCAAAGGTGTTTCACATTTGTATAGTATTCTGAAATGAAATTGGTACAAGCTGTGCCAAAGATTAGGTTAATAATTTTTATCTGAAAGAATTTTTGGGACAGGATGCAGTCATAAAATAAATCTGTTCACCGTTTTTTAAAATCCATTGCTTCCATTAAAAAAAACATTTCAAAGGGAATTTTTCAAATGATGGCTTCATGAAATGGAAACAGTCTTAACTTCCTAAAGGCACAAGTTGACAGAATGCAACACAAGTTTATGTCAATAATCAAATTTAATAGCATGGCTTATATAAATGTTAAAACTCCTCTTGATTTAGTTATCAAGTTACTACACAATAAAGTACCTTTGTTCTCAACAAATTTATGTTACCTTACTCAGCCCACTCACAGTATTGCAGTGAACCTTTTAACTAGCTTATAAAGACTCTGAAACAAGGCCACTTTATCCATACAGAACACGAATTCCTTCTCACTATGTAAATTATAGCTAACTTCAAACATTATGCTGGAAGTCATGTGTCATTAACAAAGCCTGCATTACTAAATATCAAAAAACCCAACTTCTTAGTTGAAAAGGAATTGGTCTTACCTTATCATCAATGTCACTCTCACTGTCACACTGTTAGAAAAAGAAAAATTATTAGTTAGTTCTAAATCTAAAAGCACATTTCAAAACTGTATCTGAAAGTAGGGGGACACCTGATGCACTATAACATTTAATGAATTGGTTTACAGAATAGAAAGAGTTTCTTTACAAAAATTTCAGATTGGGTTGCAAAACAAGGCTATAGGGATAAAGCATGCTCAATTACATTTCCTAGCTTCTAATTTCTTCATATTGGGACCTTCTTCCATGCACTTACCTAACGTAACATTTCATTGGTATGGTGATAAAGTCTGCTTTCTTGCCACAAATGCTGCCAGACCTGCTGAATTTCTCCAATTTCTGTTTTTGATTCAGAACTGCGGATGCTGGAAATCTTTTTTTTAAGAAGCTACAAACATGTTTGATTGCAAATTATTCTACTGTGGCACTGTCATAATCTAAAAAGCCTAATTCTGATGACTACCTGCACACTTCCTTTTTTCCCCAGATAAGGAGACCCTAGGGAATTACGTTCCACCTCCACCACTGCTCCAATTGAGACGTGTTAATTTAATATACATTTGGAACTAAGTCTGGGAGCTACATGCTATGTTCACTCACTGAGTAACCAGGAAACCTTTATGGTCGGATCAATTTCAACTGAAACTGTATGTCATATTACATTCAATTTAACAAAAAGGTGCATAACCTAACAAAAACAAACTTTTGAAAGAAAACAGAACTTTTAAACTAGAAAATTGGAAAATGTGAATAATCAAGTTTTTCTTTTGACTTGAGCTGCTCTGTCACCTGGTAGACTGCACAGCAATCTGTAATTTGACAGTGAAACCAAGCTTTTAGAAATCAAGCCAATAACACAGCAATCCAATAATAGTGAAATTACATCATGATATCTGATATGTAGGAGGGCTGGCATTTCACAAGAAAATTCCAGAATAGATCGTCAAAACAAAAATCTCCTACTCATTTGCTGCATTACATTTTTGCACCAAATTTACACAAAAATAAGGAACTGTAACAAATTTCTAACAGTATGATACATCACCTCCAACATAGCTTATCAACTGTCTTTTAATGATTAATTCGTTGCAGTTCTACTGAAGTACTTGGTGTCAGTTCAGTAGCCTAAAATTGATAAAGACTGGATTCAGCTTCTACCTAACAATGCTATTTGACCCCAAGGCTTTTGGGTCTATTTAATAGTTTGCAGCCAAATTACACATGTCCAAGAAGCTAGATTCCAAGGTGTTCCTAAATTCTCAGCGCTGTGGTGCAGGCACTGGCGGTATTTGATGCATAATGCAATTTGTACATATCTGCACATCTATGGTGTTGTTTTGGATTTTGAAGGAAGCCACATGTCTGGTTACTTGTGGTCAAACTAATTCATTACCCTTACTTATGCCAGGCTAGACAGAACAATAGGAGCTCTTTAGTTCTTCTGACTTGTCATTTTTGAGTTTACCAATACATACTGACAAGTTTACTGTAAGAGTAATGTCATCGTTCAAATGTGAAAGTCTTAATCCTTGCTCACATCACCAAACACAATTTGCATGGAGTGAATGGAGATGTTCCAGTTATGTGAATATTCTGTAGAATACCACCACAACTACAGTCATAATTATTTATGTTTGTTATGGTTGAATGGATGGTAGAGTTATTCCTTATTCCCAGAGGCAGGAAATAACCAGTGGACATTGAATAAAACAGACATGGTGGCCAAATTTGGTAGATTCAACAAAAGTCACTGAAGTTGCGACCAAGTTAGACTGGTAGATGTGTAAATTGATACTTGTGTGATGATACTATAGATTTAAGGGGTGCATTTTGTCCGTTTTTTTAAAATGAAGAGAGATTGAGACATAAGTGGGGCCCGTCTTCACCAAGCCAATAAAAGTACACAGCTTGTGAGGCCTTGGGATTTTTTTTTTAAAGTTGGAACAATAGAATCAGCATGAATGGATGGAGTCAGGCTCCCATGGAACCAGGGTTTTAGTTTAGCTTTCAATAGTTGTTGGGATTTTGAAGTTGGCTGTGGAAATTATACATCTGTCTCAGTCACAGCAAAAAGCTAAAGTCCATTCTCTCCACTAGACTTTTCTCTTGGTGTTCTTTCTTCCTGGACTGGGGAATCATTGCCTGTGAGACAATCTATTTTACCAAATTTGCCTTTCCCACGGGTGTGTTTATGAGATACTAGTATATAGGAACAGTTACTGTTTAGTAGTTAAATAATCTATTATTCTGTTAAGTTGTCCAATAGAGTTAAAGTTTGACCAATTCTTCTTTCTTTTGTTTGTATTTTCACTGTAGGGTAAAGAATAAAGTGTGTTTTGATTAAAGTTGAATAGTGTTACCAATCGAATTACATTTGGAACACAGCACCTTACATTTGCCTTTAAATAAGTTGGGATCCAGGTTATCTCCTTGATTTATTTAAAGGGGTTTTGGTCTGGTCTGGTCCATAACACTCGCAATAACTTAATTTCAAGACAGGGATAGCTTGCTAATTCAGAGCTCATATTTAAATGGTTTTCAGGCCATATTTGAGGACTGTAGTGCAGCATAACCATACAATGTAATGATACCAAGTTAAAGATCGAATCCATGTATTCTTTTAATCCGCAATGGAAAAAGGCATTCTTGCAACAAGTCACAACATTCCTCCAAATCCAATGATTATTTTCATAGAATTTCCCTAAAGGAATACAATAGGCTCACCAATTTGTCTGCGTACATTCCTTTTTTGTTTTTAGTAAAGGCATACAGAAAATCTTTTATATCTCTATATCTTTTAAATTTCCTGCATAGCAAGGTAATATACACTTGATCACTTCCATCATCGTGGCACCCAAAATTAGCACTGGTGGTGCACAACACTGAAGCATTTTAAGAGCATGGACAGACCTCACCAAAGGTAATAACTTAACAAAAACAAACTTGCTGGAAAAGCTCAGCAGGTCTGGCAGCATCTGTGAAGGAGAAAACAGAGTTAAACGTTTCGGGTCCGGTGATCCTTCCTCAGAACTGATGGTGGCTGGGAAA
>JAHRHZ010000098.1:38444389-38475344 GCA_024137785.1 Ginglymostoma cirratum
TCACCGGACCCGAAACGTTTAACTCTGTTTTCTCCTTCACAGATGCTGCCAGACCGGCTGAGCTTTTCCAGCAAGTTTGTTTTTGTTCTTGATTTACAGCATCCACAGTTCTTTTGGTTTTTATTTAATAATTTAACACCTGCATTGAACCGAAATGTCCGCAAGTCCAGCCTGCTGGGAGACCAGTATGTCCCATTCTGCTAAATGTTACTTACAATCAATGCATGGCTCAGAAATGCAGTTGGCAAATCCCATGCTGCATGAACTCTTTAGAAACATTCAGAATTATGGATGGCAAACACGACTGTGTGTGGGAAATCGTGTCTCATGAACTTGACTGATTTTGAACAAAGACCTTGGAGTGCAGGTTCAGAGTTCCTTGAAAGCGGAGTCACAGGTAGATAGGAAAGTGAAGAAGGCGTTTTCTATGCTTGCCTATTTTGGTCATTGCACTGATCATAGGAGTCAGGAGATCATGTTGCGGCCAAACAAGATGTTTGTTAGGCCAGTTTTGGAATACCGCGTGCAATTGTGGTCTCCCTGCTACAGGACGGATGCAGTGAAACTTGAAAGGGTTCAGAAAAAATTTGCAAGAATGTTGCCAGGGTTGGAGGGTTTGAGCTAAAGGGAGAGGCTGAACAGACTGGGGCTATTTTCCATGGAGCGTTGGAAGCTGAGGGGTGACCTTATAGAGGTTCATAAAATCATGAGCAGAAGGATAAGGTAAATAGACAAAGTCTTCTCCCTAAGGTGGGGCAAGTCCAAAACTAGACGGCACAGGTTTAAGGTGACGGGGAAAGATTTAGATCATAGAATCATAGATCATAGGATCCCTACAGCGTGGAAACAAGTCCTTCGGCCCAATAAGTTCACACTGACTCTCGGAGCATCCCACCCAAACCCATCCCCCTATAACCCAACTAACCTACACATCCCTCAAAGCTACGGGCAATTTTTTGTGGACAATCCACCTAGCCTGCACATTTCTGGACCGTGGGAGGAAACCGGAGCAGCCGGAGGAAACCCACACAGACACAGGGAGAATGGGCAAACTCCACACAGACAGTCGCTCAAGGGTGGAATTGAACCTGGGTTCCTGGTACTGCGAGGCAGCAGTGCTAACCGTTGAGCCACCATGCCGCCCCGAAAGGGACCTGAGGGGCAACTTTTTCACAGAGGATGGTATGTGTATGGAACAGGCTGTCAGAGGAAGTGGTGGAGGCTGGTACAATTACAATATTTAACAGGCATCTGGAGAGGTATACGAATAGAAAGGGTTTACAGGGGTATGGACTAAATGCTAGCAAATAGGACTAGGTTTATTTAGGATATCTGGTTGGCATGGAAGAGTTGGACCGAAGGCTCTGTTTCTGTGCTGTATATCTCTATGACTCTAATTAAAAGTATTTACTTTTTCTCTGCTTGAAATGAGACCCATTGCACAAATGAATTCAGAATTTCAGAAATAAATTGTATCAGAGACAAAAGGTGCAGATGCTGGAGATTTTTCTGATGAAGGGTCTAGGCCCGAAACGTCAAGTTTTCCTGCTCCTATGATGCTGCTTGACCTGCTGTGTTCATCCAGCCCCATGCTTGTTATCTCAGAATTTCAGAACTTTGTTTTCATCATTATGTCTTAGCTGTCTTTTCTTGTAACTCAAGATGTTTGTGCAACCAATAATACTTAAATTCTAAACATTTTATGCAGTTTGTTATAATAAAACACGTTTCAATCCTCTGGTTCTCTGTGCAGCACATGGGACCAGCAGGAGGTACACCAGGAGCTTCAGTGTGGGATTCCCTTTCACGACCAAGGGGGAGTATTGGAGAAAACACAGTAATCTTCTGTAAGGTGTACATGTATAGTTTATTTCAATTCCTGGAAAATACCAACAAAAACTCAAAAATAGCTAGATTTTAGTTGCTAAAGAATGAATAATTGATAAAAGTGATTTTTAGCAACAATTTGCTATATTATTCCATCATTTAAAACAAAAATTAACTGCTTACAGTAATGGTTTCACCTTCAGAAGAGGTACAATAGTCAAACAATCAAAACTCTCAAAAAAGGGAATGGAGAAAGGAATAATGCAAGTGATCAGAACAGGGGTCCAAACTGGAAACATAAGGTAAGACACAGGAGCTTCCTTTGCATCTAAAGGAAGTAGCATTCAGACAAATGGTTAGGACTATGTTCATTGGAGTTTAGAAGAATGAGATGGGATATATTTGAAACATAACAGAGTTATGTTTGTGCAAGATCTCCAGCCAGACTGAGAACCTACACCAGGGAACCATTACACATTAAGGGCACAACTTCGATTCTAATCACCTTTGAGAAGCAGTCGGTACTGTTACTATTGATTGCAGTAAGACACTCAGGCCCAAGCCTATTGGGGCGGAATTGGTTGAGAAAGATTCACCTTGATTGGCTCAATATTTTTTGATTAGAAAATGGTTGCCTGAGTGAAGTCCTAATTAAATACAGGTAGTTCTGCTAGAATCCGTATTTTGTTGACACGAATTGGTTTGTAACACGATTAATGAATAGTGGACACTGTTTGGATAACATGAACTTTCTGCCGTATAGGTATAGCAATTATGAGGTCACACAAGAACGCAACTATTGCATTATATGAGAACTACCTGTACCTGAAGATTTTCAGGAAGGGCAAGGGCCAAGGCCAACTTACATGTTGACCAGAAAGCAATTCCGCAATTTTTCTGATTTTCTGCTTCTATGGTTGCCTTTATAGCAATTGACACTGGGTGGCCTTGCAGAATCAGCTATTTAATTAGGACTTCATTCAGACAGCTATTTTCTAAAAGAAAAATGGTGAATTAATCTAGGTGAATCTTTCTCAACCAATTTCACCCCATCAAGTTTGGGCCCGAGCCTTTTACTACAATCAGTGGTAACGGAACCAACTGCTTCTCATATAGGACCAGAACGGAAGGTGAAGGTTCCTCAGGTATAGGTTCTCAGTCTAGCCAAGGTTTTGTGCAAACTTAAGGGTTGGAGTGCAGAGCGAATTTTGTTAAGACTGGTTTTGCAATCACTGAAACGGTCACACCACTATCGACCTCTATTAGAACAGCGCTTACTGTCACGTGCACTTGAATGAGTGCAATGAAAAGTTTGTAATGTCGCCGCTTTGGTGCCATCTTAGGTACAGGGTACTTAGGTACAGATACTTTAAGTATTTGTTACAGAATTGAAAGAGTTTAAAAATATGTCTTACATTGGAATACAAAGTTTTAAAAAGTACTCAAAATCCAGAATAAGAATAAAAAGTAGCTGAAAAGTACTCAAATTATAGTCCTTTTCACTGAGTCCGTGCCCACTGGGCTTTAGAACACAAGGCCTTGTTACTCCATGAGCTGGGCTCCAGGACTTGTCTCCCAGGCTGGCTAGACTCGGACTCGCCTCTGTTCTCCATTCCTTCCAGGTAAATTTAAGAGGTCAAAGTGGGGGTGGGACAACACCATCTTGAGCTGGGTGACAATTTAACCAGACGTTTATTTTGATTGGTTCTGATTTGAACGTTGCTAAGCAATTTGACTATTCCAAATCAGATGTAGGGTGGACTTTTCACTTCCATCAGAATACCCTGCAACTCATATGCTCCACTTGCTGCATTTTCCAATGGTAAAGCTGGTTGTAGTGCCTGTTTGAAGTCAAGTTGGGGCTTCACTAGTAGACACTTTTTCATGGCTACATCTTTAATCTCACGCGCCAAACAAAAGTCCCTAAGCATTTCATTAAGGGTTAAACCAAAGTCACAGGCATCAGTTAGTTGTCATAACCTAGTCAAAAATCCTGACATGGATTCACCTGGTTCTTGAATTGCTACGTAAAAATGCTTGCCTCTCAGAATTAGATTAAGCTTGGGGTTGTAATATTCCTTAACTATGTCTATCAATTCTTGAAAGGTTTTAGTGTCTGGTGCCTCAGAGAAGGTTAGGCTCCTAATAACAGAAAAAGCTACAGCTCCACAGGCTGTCAGGAGAATTACTTGTTGCTTTTCACCAGCCATAATATCATTTGCCCAGTAAAAATAATACATTCTTTCCTATACTGCGCCCAATCATCACTGGCAGGCTCAAATGAATCAAACTTCCCAAACAAAGGTATGATGTAAGAAATGCTTTCCCAAACTCAAAGACAACTGTTTCTTCAGGATCACGCTTTATTCCCATTGCCACTGAAATAACTCCACAGAAGCTGGTATCCATTACCATATCACCATTTACACATGAACATTTCTTGTCTTTAGGCCCCATTCAGAGTCAGCCACCAGAGTGTTAGCATCTTTGACGTTCCCTTTTTATCTATCAGCCAGGGCTCCCTGATTGGACCTGATTAACGGCTCCAATCCAGGAATTTATATTCTCTGAGGTCAGCTGGCTGAAAACTACAGTTTCCTTGAAATAACCATGTCTGATGTTATAGATCAGCTAAAAGCACTCTTGCTTTTAAGTTTAGGGTTTTAGTCTCACTCCAGAGGTTGAGCTGCAAAAATCAAGGAAGACAAGGTAAATCAAGTATGAAGATAATGCTGCGCTGTCGGACATGCAGTTTTTCATCTGTCCACTCAAGTGGATGTAAAAAATTCCATGGGACTATTCTGAGGAAGACAGGAGGGTTTGCCTAGTGTCTTGGCTGATAGTTATCTCTCAATTAAATGACAAAAAATGATTATCTGACTATTATCACATTGTTGTTTGTGAAACTTTGCTGTTTGCAAATTCTCAGACTTCCTACATTACAACAGTGACCATACTTCAAAATAAAAGATACTCAGCTGGTTGAAAAGCACTGTAAGGTAACTGAAAGTGCTACAAAAATGCAACTCATTCTTTCTCAGGAACCAAAACAGAAGTTGCTGGAAAAGCTCAGCAGGCCTGGCAGCATCTGTGAAAAAAAAATCAGAGTTAATGTTTGGGGTCCAGTGACCCTTCCTCAGGACATTCTTTCTTTCAGCTTTAACCTTGTAGCAGGGTAATGTAAGGACTACAATTAGAGTGAAGGTGGATGAAGCTCTCAAAGAGCTTTTAATCAGTTAACTGTTAATAACGTGATGATACACACATGTACCACGCAAACCAATACAATATGAAAAAACTTCAACCCCCTTAGGTGCTAGACTTCTGAAATTAGTAACAGGAAATGGAGATCTTATGTTGTTGAAGTGACTTCACAGCATTGAAACTACAAACAACAAACAAACATTAGGTTCTCCACTCTACTGATTTTTTTTTTGCTTCCCTGAATAAAATGTTGAACGTGACACGGTATCATGACTGCTGATCTTTCCTCATTTGTTTCAGCTATTCCTCACAAACAAAACTAACCAGCAAGTATCAATAGGCCATGCAACCACAGATGGCATCATCTCCCAACCCGATCCTGACATCATCCAGCACTAACATTTTCACACCTGAGAGCAGGCATCACAGAATATCCAACAGAGAAAGAAAGCTTTGCAATATCTCAGTGGTGCAGAGAACTGTATTCTAATTTGAGTGAGGACATGGGCAGGGTTCCTTGCCAATGCTGAGTAACCTGTTGATATTGGCTCAGGACGGCAGCTACCTGGGCAAGGTACAGGAGAAAAGAATCATATCACAATGAGTCATTTCAGGAGGGGAAAGGAGCAATGTAAAGTGAATAAATGAAGCATCACCGTGACATGTGCTGTGCTAATTATTATAGGCTCAACCAGAAGGTAGGTAATGTGTTATAGTTATAGACTCATACAAGTCCACAAAACAGAAAAAAGCCCTTCGACCCATCAAGTCTGTGCTGATCAAATACAATCATTTAACTATTCTAATCCCATTTTCCACGGGCCTGTCATTTTAATTTTTCACCTTGCTTTCATACTGGCATTTCAAATCTTCTGCCTCCTGCATTATTCCACTGGGACACAACGTAAGCTTCAGAAACAGTACCTCATATTTTAATTGGGCACTTTACATTGGACTTGACATTCTGTTCAACTATTTCAGAGTACAGATCTAGCCCCTTAAAAGAGTTAAAACCTACTCAACAAACATATCCCATTTCTTTGTTTCTTTTCTGGTTCCATGACAACTCCCTATGATGCCAGAGGATGAACTTTCCGGTCATGCAATCTCTCCCTATCTCTACCCCATCACAGACACACCCTTCTCTATCCCAGGGTCAAAAATCACATGATACCAGGTTATAGTCCAACAGGTTTATTTGAAGACACAAGCTTTCGGGAGTCTCACTCCTTCTTCAGGTGTCAGTGAGAGGGATGGCATCAGAAACAGAATTTATAAACAAAAGATCAAAGGGTCATAGAACTGATATGAATGTACTGAACAAACCTAAGATGGCTGTTAAATCTTTAATCAGTTAGAAAGGATTAATATGCAAATCCCAGAAGTTGCCTTCAAATAAACCTGTTGGGCTATAACTTGGTATTGTGTGATTTTTGACATTGTCCACCCCAGTCCAACATCGGCACCTCCACATCTTCCCTATCCCACTCACTATTGCTGAAGATCTATTACACCTCAAAAAAGTCCCAATTTTAATGAAAGGCCGCAGGCCCAAAATGTCAACTTTGCCTCCCTTTGACACAGATGGAGCCCAAATCAAGTTTTGTTCCAGCATTTCCTGCTATTATTGCAGATGCTTCATAAGTCTGACCTCCTAGTACAGAGAAAATAGGGCATAAATCTTCTAGGAGTATATCAAAAAACAATGATCACTGCAGCCCTATTATGGTAGTTTCAGCAGCACAGGACAGCAACGTTTTAGGACAATGTCATAGTCAAAGGTTTTTGTTCAATAATCATTTAATTTAATGAACTATCATCAGTTTAGTTTAAACTAAAACCATCAGATGGTTTGCAATATAGCTGCTGTTTTAGTTTTAGAGTCATAGAGATCTGCAGCACAATAAAAAGCCCTTTGGTCCATTATGTGTGTGCTGGTCAAAAACCACAACGTAAACATTCTAATTCTATTTTTCTGCCTTGGCACCACAAGTGCACAAATAATTACTTCTTAAATGTAATGAGGATTTCTGCCTCTACCACCCTTTACATGCAGTGATTTATTCCCACCATCCTCTTGGTAAAAATATTTTTCCTCATATCCCCTCGCAACCTCCTGCCCCTTATCTTAAATCTATACGCCAAGTCTACGCTATCTATGCCTCTCATAATTTTATACATCTCAATCCTGTACCTTCTCAATGTCTTCTGCTCTAAGGAAAACAACATCAGTCTGTCCAAACTCTCTTCATAACTGAAAATCTATAGCCAAGGCAACATCCTGGCAAATCTCCTCTGCACCTCTCCAGTGCTACAATTCCCTCCTATAGTGTGGATTCCAAAACTGCACAAAATACTCTAGCTGTAGTAAATAGCCTAGACCCTATATTTTTATTTTAAAGGTGCCAGGCTGCGTTCAGGATGCAATTCAATTGGTCAAACTATCAGGCTTGAAGCAAAACACACTTTATTCGCACGCTATAGTTAAAATACAGGCAAAATAAAAATGAAAGAATTAGCTTAACTGCAACACTATCAAAATACTTAAAAAAAATAAACTACTCATTAACTATTCCAATATAGTAACATCCCATAAGCAAACCCTTGGCAATAGCAAGTTCAATAACATAGATTGTCTCACATGCAAGTCTAGCAGTTGGAACAGAACCCCAATACTTATCTGTAACAGACAGAGGAGAAACAGCTTCCACATCCAGCTTCAAAGCCCCAGAAGTTGTTACTGAAAGCTAAACTAAAAATCCCAGTTGTGTGGGTGCTTGACCGCACCTACTCAGGCTGTTTCTATTGTTCCAACTTGAAAAAAACCCAAGGCCTCACAAGCTGTTTACTTTACTGGCTTTCAGCAGACTGCTCTCTACCTCTGTCTCATCGTCACTTCATTAAAGAAGGACAAAAAGGACCTCAAAGTCACTGTATCATCACCCTGTGATCTAACCAATGTTTTATACAGTTTTAGAATAGTCTCCCTGCTCTTAAATTCTATGCCTCAACTAATAAAGGCAAGTATACAATTTGTCTTTTTAACCATATTATCCACCTGTTTTAACACCTTAAGTGACCAGTTACATACACCCCAAGTTCCTTTGGTCCTTGATGTTTCCCAGGGTCCTACGGTTCATTATATATTCCCTTGCATTGTTTACCCTGCCCATGTGCCGAATAAGGCCAATACATTTTAAAAGGGACAAAGCTCATTCATCCAATTGTTCTTGTCCACATTACTGAAACTGAAAAACACAGGAAAGTAGACAATGTCATAATGATGTATGTTCGTTTAGTTTTTTGGCCATGAACCTATTACTAACAGTAACAATGCTGCAAAACCCAGAGTTTAACTTAACATAATAGATTTCCTCCCACCTTTTCACAACAAGTGATAAATAGATAAACACAACATATACTCATCACTAACAACAATGTATGTATTTGACAACTTTGCAACATGAAGACTCCTCACCTAAATTATTAAGTTTGCGTAAGGTAATTTGGAATCTGTAATTAACAAGAAGGGCTAAGGCAGAGACAGGTCACGTGCAAAAAGGAAGACAATAGGCAATCTTACACTCAACTATACAAAAACATAAAAAATTAATCTTAAAATCACTAAAATAGATGGTGATGTATTGTACTTGGATCAATGCATTTTATTTTAGTTGTTACATTGAGTCTTCTTTGCCAATAGCCAAAATATTTTAATGAAGACTATGGCTGCTTAACCAAGTTCAGAACCATACAATATTCTCTTGTTAAGGTTTTCACTTCCAAATTCACTGTGAAATGATTATCCAATTTTGACAAATGTGAACTTACGACTGCAACTTACTATTATTTTCAATATATTAACAGGATGACTATAGAATAAATGCAGCTGACAGCGAAATTGGATTCTCTCCTTGAACTGTACCAATGTGTAACCAGGCAACTGAGCAACAGAATGTGTCAGTGCAATAATATGATTTTGTCACATAGCTGTCCTTCCTCCGACCCTTGTGGCTGGACATGACAAAATTTTAAAATTTGCATTAGGCTAAATGCTGCTGACCACCAACTCCATTGAATAAATCATTGCAATTGTCTTCCAAACATTTATCTCAAAATAATAAACAAGGTAGTCTAAATACAATCTTAAATGCACAAATCTCACACAGGTACAATGTGCTTTTCATTTCTTTGGCAGCAAAGCAACAACTCAAGGGGGCTAGAATTAGAATTATGATGTTCATGTTCAGAAATAAAACATTCAGAAATTGCGTAAGCCTCAATGTTATTAATGTGATATCTGAAAACAATCAACTCCGGTTTTAAAAAACTTCCAATAATTATGTCATCGTAACACCAATGAAAACATTAATCTGTTATTATTATCTTTATTTTCAGTGTGGTGAATTATACCTTGGTAGAAGAATGATCATTTCTACAGAATAAATAAACATGTGCACCAACTTCAGGATGTACAAAAAGATTTTATTCAGAAGAACAGTTTCACAGATAATGCTACCTGACTATTACACATCAGGGGTGTTTCCATGCTGGCTTCTGTAAACGTGTTTGTAAAAATAAATCAGAACAACAACTTATTTTGGCTTGATAAATGAAACAGGAACTTGTGTGGTTAGCTTCAGATTATAGACAAACAGAGAACACAAAAAGACATCTGTAATAGAAGACATTCAGCCAGATTGAAAAAAGTTTAAAAACTAGAATTTAATGGGACAATATAGCTTCTATAGAAACATTCTTAACCATCTTTTTCTTTGCCATTGAAGAGGCAAAGAAAAGGCCTTCAATCAAGGAAATAAAAGGAGGAAAATCGAAACTGCAGTTCTGTTGTGCAATAGTCCAAATGTATAATTAAGTAATGGGAAAGACTTCAAACTGACCCCAACAGTTCACAAAAGTCTCTTGAGAATATTTCTTGAGGTATTCAACAGGAGTGAACAAAACTGGTACTGTCAAAACTGGTGTAAGTCAGACAACTAATTTCTGCTCTAGCATTGCCAAAGGAATGTTAACACCGAAGAAAGAGCTGGACCTCGCCTCCCACGCAGTCCTCGTCAGTTATACAAAAGCTCATGTCAAAATAAGAATTTGAAGAAGTCTAAAGAATGGCAACTGTTGACAGTTACGGGGCTTGTTGAAAGATAAAGGGTTCTATTACCTGGAGTTTCCTCCTACTGTTAACACCTGCTCCAACACAAAACTGTAAACAGACCATTGTGCTTATTGCAGGATTGTCTATATAAAGGCTCGAATAGGATTATTCACTCCATTGCCCCTATAATTCTTTAAGGAATGTTAGCAAAATAGGTTTTAATTATGTGTTGTGGCAACATTTTCTTCCTATGATTGTTTCAGGAGGAAGTAATCCCAGGAAAGGACAACAATGTTTCTAACCTACAAATGGGACTGATTTACAACAGGAGTTGGGGGGTAGGGGCAGATTATTTACCAAACATTCTACTTGATGGGAACTAGCATTTTGACAGAAAACCTTGCCAGTGGGACATGGAGCACATGGAGGACAAATGTGCCAAAATATTAGGCTACCACAAAGTACATAAAAAACTGATTTATTGACGAGATTTCACTTGCATCCTTTATAAAGTCCCATACGTCTTAACACACTGATACAGGTCAGCTCATCTGGTAACCTACTGAGGGGAGGGGAGTTTGCAAAATTCGGTTTCCTCTCCTGCCCTTTTCAAACACAAAGGCATTTGAATGGAAGGAAATAAAATGTTGACTTGAATTTGCCCCGGGCTAAAATAAGTGGGTTGTCTCAGCTTCACTGGGTCTTAGACAGTTTGATGAAACATGCAATGGCTTCCCTAAGGTCTGGCCAGCAGACAGCCAATACTGAGATAGCAATGTAAGAAACAGATTGAGCCTCAGGGCAGCACGCTGTTTTCTACTCTCTGGGGGTTTAACCAGCACTACAGATGTAGATAGTGAGTTTTTTTTTCATGCTTTATGTGTGTGTGCAGGCAGCAAGAACAGTATAATAGTTATGGCAACCAAATATAGCCAAAGGCATCAGAATTAATTTTAAGGGGCCAATGATGCATCCTATGGTCTCCTAGTACATCAGTCAGAATGGACCCCTGTCGTGTACAACAGCTAAAGGGACATTTTATTAAGTGACCATAAAAAGCTGTCATCTGTAGGCTTACAAATGAATATTTGTACTATCAGGGCAGTTTATACCAAGCTTGGACTCAGCTTTAGCCTTGTATCACATGAAGAACTTTGTTTTTAAAGCTCTCATGAATATATAAAGAAGACATAAGACAACTAATTGTCTGCAGCACAACATGAAAGTAACTCCTGTGAGAGAACAGAGCAGATCTATCAGAATTGCAAAGGAGGAGAGAATAAAACAGCCTATTTGATTCCAAGATAAAAGCTTTGGGACTATGCTCACAGCTTATAGCCCAAACCCAAATAAATAATGTAGGCAACATCATGAAAAGAGAGAGAAAAAAGGGAAATTAAGAATACATAACTCAGGGCTAACTATGCTGAGGCCCAATGTATCAAGCTTTATTAAAGAAGGATTCATCAAGAGTGCAAATAGCAGATGGTCACTGACACCAAACCAGGGCACCTCCTAAGCAACATTTAAGGTCACTAGCTTCTGAATGGTCTGCCAGCCCAGACGGGCTGACCACCAGCAGACACCCTGTGGGGTTTCATGACTGCCTCCCATGAATAGGCCCCATTCTTCTACATTTGCAGATTTGGAATGCCGACCACATGTGGACAATCTAACAAAGTTGGCATTAATAAATTGCACTCTAAATTTGTTTGCAATTCTGCTGCTGACTGACCTTGTAAACCCCAAACCGAGATCAATGCTGTTATGGCGCTAAGGTGATTTAAGGCAATTACTTTAAAGGGAGATTCCTGTTTCAGAGGATATTGTTGCCTGCCAGAATCACAGAAAAAGTCACTTAAAACCAAGAAGTCATCAGAAACTGAACAGCTATAACTCTAAGATCCTTTTAGGTTTCTTTTACTTTCTATTTCCCGTTATGCGACATAAGAGAGAGAATAGAATATTACAATTTTTATCTTTAGAGAGAGGAGATTTTTTAAAACAGCGCAGCTTTTCAGTCTGAACAGTCAGTCATATGCAAGTCATTTAAAATGTAGAGTAGAAGTGCCAGTCTTCGTCTCAATTAGCAGAATATAATTGTGAAACCTTTTAAAGCAAGTTTTGCTATGCTAATTTGACCACTGCCTCATCTTCTCTTGAAGGCAGTCATTTCCGCGTAGGCATGACTTCAAGGGCATGCCTACTTCTGGTACTTTGCTGAAATAGCTATTCTTCATTTGCTAGCCAACACACTGAGGACTGAGTATGGAACCTAACAACCTCAATCGTATTCTTACCGACTTCCACACATGTAGCAATTCGTAGCAAATTGGGAGCAAGAACCTAACTGAATTGCAATACCACAGCCCAAAGATCCTGAAGCTAATGTGTGATTAAATTGCCACCATGGGTAAAATCAGAACAAACCTTTTTGCCTGCATATTTCAGATACTGTCTTGGCCAGATGAGCCATCAGGAAAATCATTTTAACATTGTCACCAATAACAATACCTAAATTTGTATAGCTATGTCAGAAGTGGAACCTGTTGAAGAGAAGCATTCAGTTGAGCACTATGTAATCTTTATGAGCATTATTCTAACATTGACAATTATATTTCAGACCTTTCACTTTGTCTGCCTCTCTCCAGCCTCATTTCTCTTTTAACCACAATTTTTGCTATTTCTGTCCCACACTATATTTCTCCCTATTTCAGTCTTCTACACTGATTCCTGATTCCTTGTCCTAGCCTTTCTCATCCTCTAACATCCTTTTCATTTCATCAACTGTACCTCAGCCAAAGACCACCTTTTGTTTATTATTTTGGTTTGTCCTGAAGAGGTCTTTGAGGTTTAATGGACAGCAGCCCTGTCTCTGAGCCAGAAGCTCCAAATTCATGTCTCATTTCAGGACTGGACGGCCAAGAAGGTGAAATTTTTCAACGCCAATGGCAGGTGTAAACAGCATGGGAGGAAATTGGAAAGTCTATTAATAGCTCCAGGTTAAAGTATCGATGTTGCAAAGCAATTCATACTCTTTTTGAAAACCAAAAGAACTGCAGATGCTGTAAATCAGAAACAAAAACAAAGTTGCTGGAAAAGCTCAGCAGGTCTGGCAGCATCTGTGAAGATCAGTTCTGAGGAAGGGTCACCGGACCTGAAACGTTAACTCTGTTTTCTCCTCCACAGATGCCGCCGGACCTGCTGAGCTTTTCCAGCAATTTTGTTTTTGTTCATACTTTTTTTGGGTGGGTAGGGGTGGGATTTGCTGGTTGGCTCATTTGGCTGGACGAGCAGTGTGGATCAGATTGGTGCCGACAGCATGTTATTCTGGTAAGCAACAATTTTACAAAGGAAGAAGCAGGATTTGTCTGTTTTCCACATTCGTGTATTCACAATACTCCATACAGCATAAGCAACGACTACTCCTTTCCACTGCCACTGCCACCCCCCACCCTAAAGATGTAAATTGGTTCTATACACGTGCCCTAACTTTTCCTTAACTAGCATCATATCAGCTGCTCCTAATGACAACTAGTGCATGCACATATACCTCAACTGACACAGCATTTGAAATGTTAACATAGCAGGAAGTCTGATCCCTGTTGCAGCTAGAATTGATTTAGGACCTGTCTTCTTTCCTTAGGTGGAGGTTGTGGTGCCATAGGAACCCTGTTTCTGGGCAGAAGTTGTAGCGAGCCCCGTTTTTCATTTCTTGATTTTTCCCTTGTTTCTAGGTTTATCTTTCCGCTTTCATTTCTATTTCACTGTCTTTCATCTCCTATCTGGTTTCTTCTCTACTATTATTTTGTCACTCTGCCAAAAACTGAAATTTTTTTTATCAGCTGTCATTAACTATCACACAGATGAGCATATCACATCCTTGACCTTTTTTGCACATTCTTCTACTTGAACCCCATGTTAAATGGCACCTAGCATATCACAGATTAACTAGCTGTATTCCTGATTCACTGGTATCAGGCTCAACTCTTGCAAACTATCTATCATTCCATAGCTTCAGACTGATTTTACCTAACACTAACCACTCCAATTATTCTGAACTGCCTCAGTCTGTTGGCAAAATATTTCTCTACCAGGAATCTAGATGACCATTGTGTGTGAATACATATACAGTGGACATTAGAAATTTGTTTTGGGTGGTGATTGCTATATAATTGGCTGACTGCTAAAGGTAGCATCTGACATTTATTCCCATTACTGTCAAAGAAGTGAATATCGGAGGCCTCCTGTGGTGCAGTGGTAGCGTCCCTAACCCTGAACCGAGCCACTCGGGTTCAAGCCCACCTGCTCCAGAGGTGTGTAATAACACCTATGAACAGGTTGATTAGAAGAACAGCTTAAAAAGTGATTATCAGTGCTGCGTGTAACAGATAACTGGCCTGACAGCACCTACTTTGCACTACTGCTCACTAATTTCTACCGTTAAATTTATGTAATTTAGCAATGCCTTATAGATCACTTTAATCGTTGATGGTTATAAAGCCTACCTTACCAGCTGATGATTTTTGTTATGGAGTCTTTCTCTAATTCAGATTGTGTCTCGACCTTGAGAACAGAATTACACCAATGTGAAAACAGGGAAAGTGACGTGTACGATTTGGAGTGAATCTGAATGAGGCACTAGGCTTTTATGTTGTCATCTTTTCATGACTGAGACAGCAATTTCTCTGCTCTTAGAAAATAAAAATCTAAATACATATATTTTACATTTATTCTGAAGATAAGGAATTAATATTGTTACGCAGTACATTATTCTGCATGATACTGAGGTATTTAGAAATCAGTGAATAAAGCCACAAGTGCAATGAGAGAAAGAGAGAATGTGTTTATTCCCCACAACCCCTGGAAAACCTCTCCCACCTATCCGTTAGAAATTCACAGGAAATGATTTATATCACACACAGTTTGAAAGCTGTAATGAAAATTTATTATTTATAGGGTGTAGAAGTGAGTAATACTTCTGAAAAACTGTATAAATAGTACAGCTCCTTAACGGAATTTATTTTTCAATTTGTGCTAAGATACGAATATCACATGTCGTGATAATGAATTACTTCCATTCACTACAAATCTGGGGAAACTGAAGACTGCTCATTGTTAATTAAAGTTATACCCAATCTAAAACAGAACGCCTGCCATCACATTTTAAAATTTACATTAAAAATGAAGCCCTGACAAGACAGACACTTATTTTGTCCCTCTTTATTATAACTGTCAAGTTCTTTTATTTTATACTCACTTCAATATCACACATTGTGTCATTCATTTCCTTTTCATTAAGCAGACCTTGGGCTAGTTGAGTGCATGCTAGATATGGTGCCTATTATTCCAGAGCCTACATTGAAATTCCACACAGCACTTGCAATTATGGCCCTCTCATCTTAAATGAATTATATTTCTGAAAATAAATCTTCTGAACTACAGACTTGGCTATCTGGCATCAGTCAGGCACATATATTACTGGTTTTTAAATGTTTAACTGCACTTGATTAATATAGGTAATCAAATTATATTGCCTTCGATTCCACTTTCGAATTCATGACTGTGATGTCTTCAATGACAAAGCTCGAAGTATTATACAGAAATGCACTTCTTGCCACACTAGGCAGTTATTACAGCAGTAAAACTGCTCTATACCCATCTAAGAATCGTATTTAATAAAAATCTAATCTTTTATGCTGAACTTAACCCCCAACTTCCTACATGTCAAAAAGATTGGGCAAAGCTGTCTGATAGATCAAATAACACATGACAGGACTTGCAGCATTAAAAATCAGTCTGCAATTCTTATTTAAACTTTAATTTTTCATTAAGGAATTTTTACTAATCAGTGCGTCTGCTACAGATGTTAACATATTGTAGGTGAACGTCTATCTTGGGAAGGGAAAAGATAAAGCAAAGAAAAATACTTCTTGCGATCCAATCATATCAAGTAGGAATAAATTAATCAAAGTTAAATACAGCAAAACTCACAGGTAAAGAGAAAATATAGCACTAAATATCCAACAAGAGCTTCAAATACACAAGCTGCCATCCATGTCTTTCTTACTTTCAAATATCAGAGCATTCCAAAGCAGTACAAAATTCCTTATACTTTAATTTTCTTCAGTCTACATTCAAAATCATTGATAATTTATTTGTCGATAAATTAGGCACATGAACCAAGCTATGTGAAACCGCAAAGATGAGTAAAACCTCTCATTTTGCTGAAGCAAAATATGACCCGGGGAATATGACTGTATTGAAGAGATTGCAAATAGCCTGGTCTACACTATTTGCTTCTGCAAACCGACTGTACATCTATCCTGGTAACATACATTTTGCAGTTGAAAACAAGTACTCTTTGTTCCTTCTAACTTTGTACCAAAAACAAGCTTTAGTACCACAGTGGGTGATATTGAGAAATTGACAGTTTTCTCATGCATATGCTAAAGGGTCAGCCATTTGAAATAATTCAATAGTCTCTGGCTTGCTGAAAATCCACCAAACAAACATTGAAGTACTGGAGATAATTTTATACAACCACTTGTCTGTTTCATGTCTGATAAGTTAAGCAAAGAGAATACAAAGATTTGTTGGGCTCCTTGGAAATCTCTTTGACACCCAAGAGTGCTTGAGCCGATTGTAAGCAGGCCTTTTAACTGGGGTAAAACATTCAGGAGGCTGTTTAAAATATGAAAACCAGTGTCTTATGCAATTGATGACCCCTATTGTTTATTTGACATAGAAATGAGGTTTGTGTGTCGAGCGTATTGGCCTAGTTGCACAAAATGCTGAATGGCCTTACAATCTTCCATAAAAGAGCAATGGATACTGCTTTTAAAACAAGCTGAGAAACTTTATTTAGCTGTGGAGAAGCAGAATTAGACAGTTTTCAATTAGGTTATGATAATGTTGATTATGTCTGCATCAGGAGATCTCAAGCTGCCTTTTTGATGGTCAAGGAACCAGAGCACAGATGCCAGATTACACTCCAGAGAACCACATTGTTTGGTTGAGTCTGTATGATCCATAATGGACTCAATTCTAATTGTGCTATCCCTTGGAAATGGGATGACTATCCACACAGCCATGTGGGCATTGGTATTCTTTACCGTCATCTTCAATCTCACAATGAAAGATCAGTTTCAAGTTCTGTGGTTTGTACTGACTGCACTCGCAGCAATCACAGAATTACTGCTGGCTATACAACATGCCTGGGCTTTTAGGTCTAACTCTTAAAAAGTTCAAAGAAAAACTTACTGCTGGAACTAAGGAATATTTCATGTGCTGGAACGATTGTAGCTAGACAGCCAAGTGGGAAAATTGCTTAGCAACATATTATGACTTAAAAGGGCAGCATTTCCAAGTTCCTGACCCTTACAAATAGGTTGAATATCCAATGCATACATGGAGATGACAATGGAAGAATGCAGTTAATCATTCCTACTCCTCACTGGAAGAAACAGATTTAAAAAGTCACATTATTTTACAAAATGTGAAGTGGTTACAAGATATAAATCTAAAACATGGCCTAAAATGTAAAAATTTAAATATGAACCAAAAATTAATCAAAAGATATGTTCCAGGTCACAATTGTGATGAGTTTTAAACTACTCTATAGTTCACCAAAACATGTAACGGCAATTTTTTTTAATAACTGTAGGTAAACATATCTAAGTGGACAGCATAGTGGCATTTTATCAGATAGAACATTTTATGCAGAGTTGTCTGTCCATCTGACGAAAGACACAGGTTGGCCCAAGTCATGTCTGCATTTAGATTATTTCAATACGTATGTAGATAAATTTCAGCTTATGCTATGAATCCATTAGGTTGTCTCTTTATCTTTAGACAGCCATACTGGCTGCATGCAGACGCAGTAGTGGCTTCATTACATCCTGAAATAAAATTAGCAGCTTCATAGCATTCTCATATCATAGACTCCAATATAAATGTCAATATGCAGTACATTTAAAATATAAAATGTCTACATTGTATTGAAACAGATTTCTCCTAAAAATAACAGCAGCACAAGTGATGTCCATAGGGGAAGCTGAAGGTTATGAAGTTAGGGACTTGCTCTTTTTATGTACATAATTTTGAATGCTGTCTATGAAATGGATTAAACTGACTGCTGAAAAATAAATGCTAACTATTCTTAAGCAAAAGCTGATGACATATCTTTTCTAACTGAAAAAAATCCAGATCTATACTTGAATCAAATCAAGATTTGAATTCCTATAACTTATGATTTGAAATGATTCAGCACAATTTAAACTTATTATTTAACTCAAATATCACTGAATTAGTGAAATTTCAAGATAGCCAAATTTTGAGCTTGTCGTGCCCCCAAGGTATGGACAGAACACATACCGGAATCTCAAAAATGACACATTAGATCCTATAATCATCCACAGAGTCAAGAATGTTAGCATTCAAATCAAGTGAACCTGACTATTTAAATTTAACAGGCTAAGAAAGCTGAATTTTAATCAAGTTGTAGGCTCACACTTGGATTCTGTGCTCCTCGTTTGCAACTGCATTCAATCGAAATTGTATTGATTTCTACCACTTGTACAATGGAATTTGATTCAACTGGAAATGATTTTACAACAAGACAATCAGCATTATGCCTTTGTGTTGTCAGTCCAGCTGTGCGTAAGTACCAAGTATCCAGACTGAGATTGCTTAGCTGCTTACAATCAACCGTAAAGAAACTCTTGGGCCTCAGCCTCTGGCCAACGGAGCCCTCAGTAAACTAGTACTACAACACGTATTGCTTTTTATAGCTGCTTTCTTGTTGCGATCACACAATGTTTCTAAGCCGATAGTATAATAAACCAGAGATAATAGGAACTGCAGATGCTGGAGAATTCGAGATAACTAGGTGTGGAGCTGGATAAACACAGCAGGCCAAGCAGCATCATAGGAACAGGAAGGCTGACGTTTCGGACCTAGACCCTTCATCAGAAATGGGGGAGGGGAAGGGGGTTCTGAAATAAATAGGGAGAGGGGGGAGGCGGATAGGAGATGGACAGGGGACAAGATAGGTGGAGAGGAGACAGACAAGTCAAAGAGGCGGGGATGGAGCCAGTAAAGGTGAGTGTAGGTGGGGGGGTAGGGAGGAGAGATAGGTCAGTCCAGGGAGGACGGACAGGTCAAGGGGGTGGGATGAGGTTAGTAGGTACGAGATGGGGGTGGGGCTTGAAGTGGGAGGAGAGGATAGGTGGGAGGAAGGACAGGTTAGGGAGGCGGGGACAAGCTGGGCTGGTTTTCGGATGCGGTTGGGGGAGGGGAGATTTTGAAGCTTGTGAAATCCACATTGATGTCATTGGGCTGCAGGGTTCCCAGACTAAATATGAGTTGCTGTTCCTGCAGCCTTCAGGTGGCATCGTTGTGGCACTGCAGGAGGTCCAGCATGGACATGTCGTCTGAGGAATGGGAGGGGGAGTTGAAATGGTTCGCGACTGGGAGGTGCAGTTGTTTGTTGCGAACCGAGCGCAGGTGTTCTGCAAAGTGGTCCCCAAGCCTCCGCTTGGTTTCCCCGATGTACAGGAGGCCACAACTGGTACAGTGGATGCAGTATACCACATTAGCAGATGTGCAGGTGAACGGCTGCTTGATGTAGAAAGTCTTCATGGGGCCTGGGATTGGGGTGAGGGAGGTGGTGTGGGGGCAGGTGTAACACTTCCTGCGGTTGCAGGGAAAAGTGCCAGGTGAGATGGGGCTGGAGGGGAGTGTGGAGCGGACAAGGGAGTCACGGAGAGAGTGGTCCCTCCGGAAAGCAGAGAAGGGTGGGGAGGAAAAAATGTCTTGGGTGGTGGGGTCGGATTGCAGATGGCAGAAGTGTCGGAGGATGATGCGTTGGATAAACCATCTATGTCAGGATGATATTGTACTGGTCCAGATGTACACTGATATTAGAGAATAGACATAGACCTATGGTAGAGCAAATTACATTCTAATTGAATTATTCCCAAAGTCATTTTATAAAAACATTTTAAACATTACTTTAGATCTATAGCGATGTAGGTTAAATTTATGTGACAGAGATAGTAGAGTTATTGTTATTAATTGAAGGCACCCACGGACAGACAAGGCATTGCAGAGCTGAGTCCTTAGAGAACTTAGTAATAACCTTTTAAAGTAGTAGACGTTCCCTTGTTGTACAGTGCTAATATCAAGCAATTTATAGATCTTTTTCTTGTCTGCTACAGACAGTTGCCTGGCAGGTCTTTCCATTTGAAAACATACCTAATACATACTGCCACAATAGGAGCTGAAAGAAAAATGCCATTCGTTCATATTTTAAAGTGTCAGCATGAGAAACTCAATCAAGAACTTATGCCCTAGGATTTTTTTTCATAACTAGGACTGCTTCTTTTAACATTGAGTTTGAACAGCAAGCTTCAGAAAGCATCACTGCCACCAGCACCCCACTCAGAGCCACTATTCAACTCCCTGAGGGAAATTATGGTATTTTGTGATCCTTTGATTATTTTCCAAAATAAATTACACTGATTAAGGGATAAAAGTGTCGGCACTTTTAATTGGTGCTTTTTAATTGAATTTTTCAATATGTAAAACAGCATGTTGCTGATGGTACTTCCACAGATATGACTCCAAAGCTAAACAGTCAAACAGGGATAGTAACAGAACTGTGGTGTTGTGTTAAGTTTCATATATGGATGAGAAACATCTTGTTACATGGAGCTGTCAGGACATGGGACATTACCACATATTTATATGCTGTCGTATGCTGTCTTTGCAAGACAGTTACAGTGGAGAAAATCATAGAAACAGGCTCAATTTAAAAGAAAATGTTCTATTCTCTTGACAAAAGTAAAAGTAATGGCTGGAAAACAGAACAGTTTTGCATTTGCTACTTTGAGATATGGGAATAAGCACTGTCAGATCAGATCTGAAGCAGAAATGTCCTTTCATAAACTGTTCTTGATGCACAGTTGCCTTACTCTGAAAGCATCACCATTTGATACTTATTACTTTGACGATCTTGAGAGTGAGATTACAATCTCAGTAGGAGGGATAAATTGATATAATTCTATTATGGAAATGTATATTCATTATTGCATACAAATGGCTAATGCCTGTGCTGACATCATTAGTTCATGGACTTTTATGGTTTCCATGAGTATTTGAATTATGTCTGGAAAAGAAAGTTCTGTGGATGAAGACTATTGGAATTAATAAGAACTTATGTTAGTAAACCAAGATCGGAAATTTTAGTACTGGAAAATGGTTTTTTTTTTCAGTTTACTTAACAAACATTGGCACAAATCACTCAAGCTAGGGCCTGGACTATCAAGTACAGAATGCAATTCTCTTTATCCTGTCCCAACTGTGGGTGCTGATCACAACTTCAGGATTGCATGAACTTTTCTGATCATTTTCCCACACATTAAAGTTAACAAAATATCAAATTTTGCTGATGCATGCCAAATCTCCAGCACTTTAAACACTTGATTTAACATAACTGTACTGACTCTATTTAAATTAATTTTTTAGAATCTCCCAGGCAGAGGATGATAGAGAATCAGACAACATCGCAAGAGGCCATTTAGATTCATCATCCTTGTACCAACTTCTAAAAGAGCTACCTAATTAGTCTCACTTTGTAGTATTTATTCAATTCACATTTGCTAGTTACTTGTAATATTTTCCTTGAATCAGCATGGCTAGTTTGAACTCTTATCCTGGAAGTGAACAAATTAAAATTACATAGCACAGAAGCAGGTCACTTGGCTCAACTTGTACATGTTGGTGTTTATATTCCACATCACTCCTCGCTGAACGAACAGCTGAAGTGCTTATATAGATTTGCCAGTAGTTTGGATTAAAGACTCTTTAATATGATGTGTTTTTAAGCCTATTAGTCAGCTGCTCAAAAACAATAAATAGTTATGTAGTGAAAAGTGTCATTATTCTATAGTCCTAAATGAGGATTTAAATTGTGCAGAAAACATAAATGTTTCACAAGTTGCCATAATGAATTCTACAATAAAAGATAAAGAATTCGGAATAATTTCACCGCGGCTGGTACACTCCATTAAGAACAAAGTGGCACGTATTTATGCATATTTATAATTTGGTATCTAAATTTCTTGGCATCCAGTAACAACAATCTTCAGCAAATGCAATTTGCCAACAATAACAGACAAGGTGCCTTCAATGTGGGAGAACTGAGAACTAATAGCTACATAGTTTGCATCTTATCTGTGGTTCTGCACACTAGTTTCCAAAAGCTGAAGATATTCTGAATGATTAAAGCAAATGCACAAAAAATTATGTAGTCAAATTTGGCAGAATAAAGAGGAGGTATACAAGTCATTTGAGCCTATTGCTATATCAAATTATTTTGGTATTTCTCATTCATATGGTCTGATTCTGAGATTTCCAGGCAGCTTTATTTTTTAAGACAAAAGTTCTCATCCCTCTCCTCTCATGGTTCTGTAATGACTATTTGACCAGGGGATATTGTAAGTTTTAAAAGTAAGCAAAACCAGCCCCAAGCTGTTTAACGCCCTTCTTCCCCTTCACACCAATTATAGATTGCATATCTCCCACATATCTTCTTAATATATGTCAGCTCCCCAATGTTTGACTGTTCCCAAACTCTTAAGTGGTTGAACAAATGACTGTTGTTTAAAAAAAAAAGCTGTGGAGCTAAACTGAAGCTGTCAACATTTTCACTGTACAAGAAGAGGTGGGAAGTAACTTTGGCCAGAAAGCAAGTCTTATAAGTAACACAGCAAGCATGATCATGTGAAAGGGTAAGTAATAAGCTGTGTATGAAGAGGTACTTCATACTAAACCAGAAGACAAGAAGCAATGACTAACAGATAAGAAAACATAACTTAAAAACAGCCAATCGAGAAGGTATGAAATGCAGTGCTTATTGCCAATTTACTGAGTCTTTTTCAAAAGGTGTTGTACACTTCATACAGAAATGTAAATTGGGGTTCCATAATCCACGTACAGTTTGTTGAAAATCAAGATGCAATTGCTGCATTCCTTGGTTAAGCAAGTGAATTTAATATTAATATCAGGATAAGCAATGTAATTGTATTGCTGAATCACTGCAGCTTTTAGATCGATTCAAATTTAGATAAATTCAAAATCGTACAGCACTCTCCATCAAATCCTGATTTGTAAATCTTGTGTTTCCCTTTCAAAACGTTCATGTAAAACATGAATACTGGCTAATCAGACCCTTCATCAGATGAAGGGTCTAGGCCCGAAACGTCAAGCTTTCCTGCTCCTATGAGGCTGCTTGGCCTGCTGTGTTCATCCAGCCCCACACCTTGTTATTTTGGGTCAGGACCCTGCTTCAGAAATGGCTTCTCTGATGCTGCCTGGCCTGCTGTGTTCCTCCAGCTCCATTCTGTGTTGTCTCTGGCTCCAGCATCCGCAGTTATTGCTATGTCAATACTGGCTAATGCATGCTTTTCTTGCCATTTGGCCACGATGAAAAAAGACCACATGATCCAATTTTCTTTTCGCTTTAGAGCTGAAATGCAACAGGCAGAATTTTATCCTGGGAGGCCAGCAGCCTGTCAAGGACCAAAAGATATTGGAGAGGGTTGTTTTGCATTTTAACTGAGTCATGGCATCAGCATCTGTCTTTTAGCTTTCCAATTGCCAACTGGAGCAGGTAGGCGTGATCACAGTCTGAATTCAATTGTTCAAGGTCCACCAGTTCCCAGTGGGCTCTAATCTGGTTGACTGTGACCATTTTCAGACATCCCAAAAAGCCAGTTTGCTGCCAGTTAAAGCCATAGCGCAGGATTAAATCATCAGAGAAAATCTTCAGCCATTCCACAAACCAAAATACAGCCATTGCTGTCCTATTGGGGCTTCCTGAAAGCCTTGAGACATGCACTGGCTTCTGGTTTAAGTTAGCAGGTGCGTGTGGAGTCCCTAAAGATGCTGACACTTCTTTCCTTCTTCAATCCTCTTCCACGCCTCCATTCCCAGCTTTGTAGGTTGAAATTTCCTCCACCATCTCAAGCACATTGGCCTTCCTTTAGTACTTTATGCAGTGAGGCCTCTCTTTGCACAAGTCAAGATGTTAGTTGTTGGCAGGATGTTCAATTTTCTGCTTTTACAGCTAAATAAGATGCTTTCACAGGCGCACTGACCTCTACATTGCTGAGGCCAGGCGCCAACTCTCTGACACCTCCTCCTACCGCCCCCTATTTCATGACCCCACCCCTGAGCACCAAACCATCATCTCCCAAACCATCCACAACCTCATCACCTCAGGTGACCTCCCCCCCACCGCCTCCAACCTCATCGTTCCCCAACCCTGCACCGCCCGCTTCTATCTCCTCCCCAAAATCCACAAACCTGAATGCCCTGGTCGACCCATTGTCTCCGCCTGCTCCTGCCCCACCGAACTCATCTCCACCTACCTAGACTCCATTTTCACCCCCTTGGTCCAGGAACTCCCTACCTACGTCCGTGACACCACCCACGCCCTCCACCTCCTCCAGAACTTCCAATTCCCCGGTCCCCAACATCTCATTTTTACTATGGACGTCCAGTCCCTATACACCTGTATTGCCCATGCTGATGGCCTAAAGGCCCTCCGCTTCTTCCTGTCCCGCAGAACTGACCAATTCCCCTCCACCGACACCCTCATTCGCTTAGCCGAACCCGTCCTCACCCTCAACAACTTTTCTTTCAATTCCTCCCACTTCCTACAGACAAAGGGGGTGGCCATGGGTACCCGCATGGGCCCAAGCTATGCCTGCCTCTTTGTAGGTTACGTGGAACAATCCCTCTTCCGTACCTACACTGGCCCTAAACCCCACCTCTTCCTCCGTTACATTGATGACTGCATCGGCGCTGCCTCGTGCTCCCACGAGGAGCTCGAACAGTTCATCCACTTCACCAACACCTTCCACCCCAACCTGAAGTTCACCTGGACCATCTCCAACACTTCTCTCCTCTTCCTGGACCTCTCTGTCTCCATCTCGGGCAACCACCTAGAAACCGATGTCCATTTCAAGCCCACTGACTCCCACAGCTACCTGGAATACACCTCTTCACACCCACCCTCCTGCAAAAATGCCATCCCCTATTCCCAATTCCTTCGCCTCCGCCGCATCTGCTCCCAGGATGAGACATTCCAATCCCGCACATCTCAAATGTCCTCATTCTTTAAGGACCGCAAATTCTCCCCCGACAGTGGTCGAGAACGCCCTCGACCGTGTCTCCCGCATTTCCCGGAACACATCCCTCACGCCCCGTCCCCACAATAATAACCAAAAAAGAATCCCCCTCGTCCTCACGAACCACCCCACCAACCTCCGGATCCAACGCATCATCCTCCGACACTTCCACCATCTGCAATCAGACCCCACCACCAAAGACATTTTTCCCTCCCCACCCTTATCTGCCTTCCGGAGGGACCACTCCCTCCGCGACTCCCTTGTACGCTCCACACTCCCCTCCAGCCCCACCACACCCGGCACTTTTCCTTGTAACCGCAGGAAGTGCTACACCTGCCCCCACACCTCCTCCCTCACCCCAATCCCAGGCTCCAAGAAGACTTTCCACATCAGGCAGATGTTCACCTGCACGTCTGCCAATGTGGTATACTGCATCCGCTGTACCCGTTGTGGCTTCCTCTACATCGGGGAAACCAAGCGGAGGCTTGGGGACCGCTTTGCAGAACACCTGCGCTCAGTTCGCAACAAACAACTGCACCTCCCAGTCGCGAACCATTTCAACTCCTCCTCCAATTCCTCAGATGACATGTCCATCCTGGGCCTCCTGCAATGCCACAGTGATGCCACCCAAAGGGTGCAGGAACAGCAAATCATATTCAGCCTGGGAACCCTGCAGCCCAATGGTATCAATGTGGATTTCACAAGCTTCAAAATTTCCCCTCCCCCAACCGCATCCCAAAACCAGCCCAGCTCATCTCCACCTCCCTAACCTGTTTTTCCTCTCACCTCAAGCCCCACCCCCATCTCCTAACATCATCCCGCCCCCTTGACCTGTCCGTCCTCCCTGGACTGACCTATCTCCTCCCTACCACCCCACCTACACTCACCTTTACTGGCTCCATCCCCGCCTCTTCGACTTGTCTGCCTCCTCTCCACCTATCCTCTCCTCTTCCCATCCTCTATCCGTCTCCCCCTCGCTCCCTATTTATTTCAGAACCCTCTTCCCCTCCCCCATTTCTGATGAAGGGTTCAGGCCCGAAACGTCAAGTTTTCCTGCTCGACCTGCTGTGTTCATCCAGTCCCATGCTTGTTATCTCGGATTCTCCAGCATCTGCAGTACCTTTTATCTCTGCTTTCACCTCTTGATGCCCACAACTGTAGACTTTCCATCAGGGGTTATAGGATGTTGTTATTCAGGCTGGGAGCCATTGTCTATTTTCTCCTCTTAAGCAGAAGGGGCTGAGGCCAACTTAAGCATCTTTTGGCCTGGCCACGAAAAATTAACTTGAGATTGAATGTGGCATATTCCTCTTCTGTATGCTTCAGTATCACACAGGAAAGTACACTGTTCATTACTTTAGCATTCCATCCAACGTCACAGTACCCACTCAGTATTGCCCATAAGTGTTTGCCTAAATTATGTACTCAAATTGTGTGCAGTGGGACATGAAGCTATGACTTTCTGGTGTTGGAGTTCAGCATGCTACTACTGAGACAAGGTTGACACCAGTAAAGTTTACTCAACACATACTTTTTTAAAAATGCATTCCACACAATTCAGTACATTATTTTAGAATATTGTTCTTGCAGATGAAATATTCTTGGATGCTGCAATGTTTATGGATGTTTCAGCACTTAAAGGGGATAACACCCAATTTAGTTTCTCTCTCCAGAAATAGCAGAAGCTTAAATAACTAAATGTCTGTAGTTTTAAATATAGTGGTGCTGTTATTAAATGGAAGCAAGTTAAAACAGGAACGTAAGTGAATACATTATTGTTAAATTGTTCCACTAAATTATTGCTTAATTGAGCAGCCATCCGAAAATGGGATAAAAAGCAATTATTCAGATGAAAAGCCACATCTGTCAGATTTTGAATACATCTAGTGAAATGACCTTCAAAACATCTCTGCTGACTAAAGCACACATCCGCCATTAGACAGTGCTGATAATGAAGTGAGAAAAAGATGAAGGGAGTTTAGTCAATGCACCAACAGCTCACTTTCAGTGGGAGTCATGCAGGAAGCACCTTCATCAGCCACAGCGCTGCTCTAACCTTTTAAAGGAGCACTTCAAATCAGCCTTCTAGTCCACATATAATTTATGAAATCAACAAATTATATCACTCATTTAGAAAAAATAATTTATATTCCATTCACTTCTTGATTAATTTGACTC
Source organism: Ginglymostoma cirratum (assembly GCA_024137785.1). Taxonomy (NCBI): domain Eukaryota; kingdom Metazoa; phylum Chordata; class Chondrichthyes; order Orectolobiformes; family Ginglymostomatidae; genus Ginglymostoma; species Ginglymostoma cirratum. Next base: position 38,471,909 of record JAHRHZ010000098.1, read on the forward strand.
ACTTCCATATTTCTCTAAATTGTTACAATCATTTGGAATCATGAAAAACTTGTTACAAACAAACCAGCAGAGGCAGATTGCACTATATTAAAAAAAAGTAGAGCAATATGAGCAGTAGGATTTCTTGATTCTCAGCCAGAAGGTCATGAGTTAAGAGTCCCAATGATACTTGTCACTCAAATTGGCTCCACATGGTTGGCTGGGCTCCAGATGTTCTCAGCTAAGCTGTTGGGTGGAAATCTCTGCCATTTTAAGTGGGGTTGGGGTAGAACTAGCTAAGCTGACACAGGTCACTCGGCATTATTGAATCTTAGTTGTTACTAACCAATTTTAAAGCAGCATTGTCAGCAGGTGGAAAATCCTGCAGCCCAAAATGCTCTGCCCTCTACTTGTAGTGGAATGGGTCACTGATTAGCACCACAAAATGACAGGATACAAGTAGTAAAAAGGGAGAGAAATTCTATACATATGTATTATTTTTCTTTTCTTCTGTACCAGTGGCTGCAAATCATATTGAATGGACTTAGTTTCCTTGAGAATTTAAAAGCAGTGTCAAATGTTTCCAATATACATCACAGGAGCAAGATAGTTGATTTGCAGTTATTCAGAGCATGTGTAAAACATTTCTCTGTAGACTGTTGCAATGTCAAAGCTTGAGGGAGCATGGGCTTCATCACCTTCCCATAGATACACTGTCCTTCTGTGCATTGCACCATAATACCGTCAATAGCCCAACTACATTCATCATTCATGACATACTCAAAAGGCATTTGAACTGAAAATCCAAATTGTTGCAGGAATAAAAATTAGTAGCTGAAAAGGAAGCCATGACAGTCGTGTGCTAAGTTTAGGACCCTCATGAATGACTCAAGATTTGTGTGGTGAAGTTATTTAACTAAGAAATTTTGCAAAGCCTTATGTAACATGTCATAACATTCAAGGCTATGGGCCAAAAATGCTGGGAAATGGGATTAGTGTAGATAGGGCAAGCAGACTTGATGGGCCGAAGGGCTCTCCTGTGCAATCATAAGCAACCAATCTGTGCTCGTAAGCAAGACTAACCACTTGCCACTTACAGGGAGGTGACCATACCAGAAGTTTAGAAAATCACGAGGGGCATTGGTAAGGTGAATACAAGGGTCTTTTCCCTAAGGGGGAAGAGTTCAAAACTGGGGCATATTTTTAAGGTGAGAGGAGAAAGATTTAAAAAGAACATGGGGACAACTTTCTTTATACAGAGAGTGGTCAGTGTGTGGAATGAACTGCCAGAGGATGTGATGGATGCAGGTACAGTTGCAACATTTAGAAGCCATTTGGATAAGAACATAAATAGGAAAGGTTTGGAGGGGTATAGATCAAATGCAGGCAGGTGGGATTAGATTAGTTTGGAAACATGGTCAGCATGGATTAATTCGAATGAAGGGCCTGTTTCCTGTTATATGAAGCTATCCTAGCTAAAGAACATCAGCTTCATCAATTTTCTAGACTCTACAGAGTGAGATAATTTTATAGGCAGAATGTCTTGGTTTCGGGAAAAAACTGACAATTTTTCTACGTGTCTTGCAAGGTGATAGATGAAAATGGAACAACACTGACAGGATTTTATAAACCTGCATTAGGTCACCCCTCAACCTCCTACATTCCAGGCAAGTAGGTGGGAAATAAAGCTGGGTGAATAAAAATTAATGTCTTCTAGCAAATTAAAGAATAACCACGAAACGCAACCTCAGATACAAGAAGACTCCCTTCTGTCTCCCATATTAATTCCGTAAATTATATTAAGTGGCATAAATACAGTCATAGAGTAATACAGCATGAAAATAGGCCCTTCAGCCCAAACTGGTCCATGCTGACCATGGTGCCCACTCAGTTAGTTCCAATTGCCTACATGTAGTCCATATCCCTCCAAACACTTCTCATCCATGTACCTATCCAAATGTTTTTAAGTGTTGCTACTGTAAAATCTGTAACTTCAGTCTGTAAACAAAGTTTACATTATAATTTATCAATTTCTACACAAGTCATAGAATTAAAGGCCCAAATTTTGAAACTACAAGATTCCAAAGTTCAAAAATGTTTACATAAAGTTTCTGTGTTCCACAGTATCTCTTAACAGTCAGAATACCCAAGTGATCTAATTCTGTACACAGTAATGTTTTAAAAGAAATTTAACTAAAAAACAACAAACCGCTTAAAACTGAGGAGAAGATGGATTTGATGCAACATGTAAAAGGACAAAAGAAGCCTTTTGGCCAAATGCTACGTTTGCTGACATAGTTAAAACAATCAACTTCTCCCCAACCTCAAAGATGCATGTTTATCTGATGTTGTAGCCGTACATCACCACAGTTTAGGTCGAATGGGGTTTTAGACCGGGAGGGTGATTGTGGGGGAGATCCAGATGGGAAAATGGATATTTTCCTGTGTTAAACCTGCATCACATTCAATCTTCTTTACAAGTGCACCACATTTTCCCTCTCCTCTCCTATCAGATCTGGACCGTGCTTTTGATCAGAAACACGAGTGAACTGATTTCTCTGAAAAATTATCGTAGTGTATGTGACAAGAAGTTATCATTAGACCGAACAAAATCTGTAAACCATGATTGTCTTTCTTAAATTTGTCATGAAAAGGGTGATCTGCCACGCCCCACACTTTTGACCCAATAAATCAGTTAACAATCTTTTGCTCCAGACAGAATATTCAATTTTTAAACATTTCTTCTTAGGACATGAGCATCGCTGGCACAGCTAGTGTTTATTGCTAAATGTTTTTGTAGAAGTTGGTGCAAGTTGCCATCTTGAATGGCTGCAACCTATGTGAAGTTGGCACCATTCAGAAGGGAATTCCAAGATTTTTATCCAGCAACGGTAAAGTAAAGGGAATACTGTTTCAGGTTGAAATGATGAATGAATTGGAGGAAAATTTGCAGGTAGTGTGATTGTGCATCTGCTGCCCTTTTCCTTCCAGGTTGTAGAAATTTGTGGATTTGGAATTGATTAACATAGCTCTCATCCGGAGTATTACATTTGATGGAGGGATTAGAGCCAGTGTAAGTAGCTACAGTTTTCAATCTGTATTATCATCCTGCACTGGAGCCAGGCCACTTGATGATTCTCTATTAATGCTGTCGGTATATATTTACATGTTCCTGTTGAATAAAATCCATTAGAAGTATTGAACTTGGATTCTTTCTGAAGTCAATAACTTTAAAGACGTCTGCAGTGAACTGTAATCACTTCGCATAACATCAAGAAACCGGACTAGATATTGCAAAGGTAAAAGGTACTGCAGATGCTGGAGAATCCGAGATAACAAGCATGGGGCTGGATGAACACAGCAGGTCAAGCAGCATCATAGGAGCAGGAAAACTCGACGTTTTGGGCCTAAACCCTTCATCAGAAATGGGGGAGGGGAAGAGGGTTCTGAAATAAAT
>JAHRHZ010000098.1:38475744-38608127 GCA_024137785.1 Ginglymostoma cirratum
AGGGGGCGGGATGATGTTAGTAGATAGGAGATAACATCATCCCGCCCCCTTGACCTGTCCGTCCTCCCTGGACTGACCTATCTCCTCCCTACCCCCCTACCTACACTCACCTTTACTGGCTCCATCCCCGCCTCTTCGACTTGTCTGCCTCCTCTCCACCTATCCTCTCCTCTATCCATCTTCTATCCGCCTCCCCCTCTCTCCCTATTTATTTCAGAACCCTCTTCCCCTCCCCCATTTCTGATGAAGGGTTTAGGCCCGAAACGTCGAGTTTTCCTGCTCCTATGATGCTGCTTGACCTGCTGTGTTCATCCAGCCCCATGCTTGTTATCTTAGATATTGCAAAGGTTATGATTAAGCAACATCCAACTGACAGAACTAGGCGATCCTATGGATCAGATCTACGCTTTGCAGTCCTGCCACGTCCAGTCATGAATGGCATTAGACAACTAAACAGCTTACTCAAGGAGGCAGCTTCACAAGTATTCCCATCATCAGTGATGGGGAAGCCCAGCACATCACTGCAAAAGACAAGGCTAAAGCAACTGCAACCTTCTTCAGCTAAAAGCAGGAGTGGACAATCCAGTTCCAAATCTCTGTAATTAAGCAACTATTTTTATTCCTCTGCTGTATCCAGGAATTATACCTTGGTAGTTGCACCTAAGATATTGCCATAAGAAGGCAGAGATTGTAAAACTTTTTCACTCTACTCCTACAATGGAGTACACGTGACAATAAAAGGATACTGTACATTACATTGCAAGCAACAACAGAAGTTATCTCAGTACGTTCTGCGGAAAAGAAGCAGGACAACTCCAACCCTGACAATCACCACCCGATCAGTTTAACCTCAATTATCAGCAATGTGATGGTGGAACCAGATTGCTCACAAATTTGGTGTAATATTTGACTCTGAGCTAATGCTCTGACTGCGTATCTGCACCATCACTAAGATTGTCCATTTCCCCCTCTTAATCACTGCTGACCCCACCCTGCCTCAGTTTTTCTACAGTTAAAATCCTCACCTGTACCTTTATTACCACTATACTTAACTGTTCCAATGCACTGGTTGGTATCTCACATTCCACCATTTAAGAACACCTATGCAAATCTAATTCTGGCCATTCCTACATCCCTGACTTTAAATGCCCCAATTTGCGTGCCATGCCATTGAATATCTAAGTGTCCAAAACTCTGGAATTCCTTTCCAAAATCTCTCTGCCTCTCTTTCAGTCTCTAAGGATTGGATAATCTAAGGTGAGGACAGGAAAAAGTTGTGGCTGTAAGAGCTGCTCCTTTTTTTGAGGTATTTTCAGTGTTGGAGCTGATTCCATCGAATGTATGCGGCAGTAATTACTGTTTTATAAGCTGTTGTATTGTTTTGGAACTTTGGAAAACAAAGAGATCAAAACAACAAATGGGACTACATTAATTTAGAATATCTGGTCGGCATGGACAAGTTGGTCTGAAGAATCTGTTTCCATACTGTACAGCTCTATGATTCTATGACTATAAGACATTCCCTAAAACTCTGGGCAGAAGTGTACCTCTTAACAGAGTTTGGCCCATTTGCCTTAATATTGCCTTATACAACAGTGACAAATTTTGTTATGTGACTTTTGTGTGATGAGCCTTGAGACATTTTATTGTCTTAAAGGTTCTACATACATGTAAATGTGAGTTGTTACTGTTGTTGTCAATCAATGGAAGCAACAAGAAATGTCACTGCACCAGTAAAAGTATCTGACCAATATTATTTAACAACATCATCTACTGAAAAAGACAAGGCATACCTGAGACATAGCTATTCAAATCCAATATTAACATCATTTGGGATAACAAAGCATAGAGCTGGATGAACACAGCAGGTCAAGCAGCATCATAGGAGCAGGAAAGCTTGACGTTTCGGGCCTAGACCCTTCAACAGAAATGGGGGAGGGGAAGAGGGTTCTGAAATAAATAGGGAGAGAGGGGGAGACGGATAGAAGATGGATAGAGGAGAGGATAGGTGGAGAGGAGGCAGACAAGTCAGAGAGGTGGGGATGGAGCCAGTAAAGGTAAGTGTAGGTCGGGGGGGAGGGAGGAGATAGGTCAGTCCAGGGAGCATGGACAGGTCAAGGGGGCGGGATGAGGTTAGTAGATAGGAGATGGGGGTGGGGCTTGAGGTAGGAGGAGGGGATAGGTGAGAGGAAGGACAGATTAGGGAGGCGGGGATGAGCTGGGCTGGTTTTGGGATGTAGTTGGGAGAAGGGAGATTTTGAAGCGTGTGAAATCCACATTGATACCATTGGGCTGCAGGGTTCCTAGGCTGAATATGATTTGCTGTTCCTGCAGCCTTCGGGTGGCATCACTGTGGCATTGCAGAAGGCACAGTGTGGACATGTCGTCTGAGGAATGGGAGGGGGAGTTGAAATGGTTCACGATTGGGAGGTGCAGTTGTTTGTTGCGAACTGAGGGCAGGTGATCTGCAAAGTGGTCCCCAAGCCTCCGCTTGGTTTCCCCGATGTAGAGGAAGCCACAACAGGTACAGCTGATGCAGTATACCACATTGGCAGATGTGCAGGTGAACATCTGCCTGATGTGGAAAGTCTTCTTGGGGCCTGGGATTGGGGTGAGGGAGGAGGGGTGGGGGCAGGTGTAGCACTTCCTGCAGTTGCAGGGAAAAGTACCGGGTGTGGTGGGGCTGGAGCGGAGTGTGGAACGGACAAGGGGGTCGTGGAGGGAGTGGTCCCTCTGGAAAGCAGATGGCGGAAGTGTTGGAGGATGATGCGTTGGATCCGGAGGTTGGTGGGATGGTACGTGAGGACGAGGGGGATTTTTTTTGGTTACTATTGAGGGGACGGGGTGTGAGGGATGAGTTGCGGGAAATGCGGGAGACTCGGTCGAGGGCGTTCTCGACCACTGTGGGGGGGGAAGTTGCGGTCCTTGAAGAATGAGGACATCTGAGATGTACGGGAGTGGAAAGCCTCATCCTGGGAGCAGATGCGGCGGAGGCGAAGGAATTGGGAATAGGGGATGGCATTTTTGCAGGAAGGTGGGTGGGAGGAGGTGTATTCCAGGTAGCTGTGGGAGTCAGTGGCTTGAAATGGTCATCGGTTTCTAGGTGGTTACCCGAGATGGAGACAGAGAGGTCCAGGAAGGAGCGAGAAGTGTTGGAGATGGTCCAGGTGAACTTCAGGTTGGGGTGGAAGGTGTTGGTGAAGTGGATGAACTGTTCGAGCTCCTCGTGGGAGCACGAGGCGACGCCGATACAGTCATCAATGTAACGGAGGAAGAGGTGGGGTTTAGGGCCAGCGTAGGTACGGAAGAGGGATTGTTCCACGTAACCTACAAAGAGGCAGGCATAGCTTGGGCCCATGCTGGTACCCATGGCCAGCCCTTTGTCTGTAGGAAGCGGGAGGAATTGAAAGAGAAGTTGTTGGGGGTGAGAACGAGTTCGGCTAAGCGGATAATGGTGTCGGTGGAGGGGGATTGGTCAGTTCTGTGGGACAGGAAGAAGCGGAGGGCCTTTAGGCCATCAGCATGGGGAATACAGGTGTATAGGGACTGGACATCCATAGTAAAAATGAGGTGTTGGGGACTGGGGAATTGGAAGTTCTGGAGAAGGTGGAGGGTGTGGGTTGTGTCACGGACGTAGGTAGGGAGTTCCTGGACCAAGGGGGTGAAAATGGAGTCTAGGTAGGTGGAGATGAGTTCGGTGGGGCAGGAGCAGGCGGAGACAATGGGTCGACCAGGGCATTCAGGTTTGTGGATTTTGGGGAGGAGATAGAAGCGGGCGGTGCGGGGTTGGGGACCGATGAGGTTGGAGGCGGTGGGGGGGAGGTCACCTGAGGTGATGAGGTTGTGGATGGTTTGGGAGATGATGGTTTGGTGCTCGGAGGAGGGGTCATGATCCAGGGGGCGGTAGGAGGTGGTGTCGGAGAGTTGGCGCCTGGCCTCAGCAATGTGGAGGTCAGTGCGCCATACTACGACCGCACCTCCCTTGTCCGCGAGTTTTGTGGTGAAGTTGGGATTGGAGCGGAGGGCTGCACGTTCTGCGGGGGAGAGGTTGGAGTGTTTGAGAGGGGTAGAGAGGTTGAGGCGATTGATGTCTCGACGGCAGTTCGAGATGAAGAGGTCGAGGGAGGGTAGGAGGCCTTGGGGTGGTGTCCAGGAGGAGGGCTTGTGTTGGAGGTGGGAGAAGGGGTCAGTAGAAGGAGAGTTAGATTCACGGTTGAAGAAGTAAGCGTGGAGGTGGAGGCGGTGGAAAAACTGCTCAATATCCAAGCGTGAGCGGTATTCGTTGATATGTGGGTGGAGGGGGACAAAGGTGAGCCCTTTACTGAGGACTGACTGTTCGTCCTCAGTAAGGGGGAGATTTGAGGGGATGGTGATGACTCGGCAGGGCTCAGTGTTGCTGTCTCCTCTGGAGCTGCTGGCTGTGGGGGCAGTGGGCGGAGCGTTGTCGGCGTTGGTTGTGGGCGGAGGTATGTCGGTGTCGGCGGTGGCCAGAGTTGTGTCGGCTTCGGTGGTGGGCGGAGCGGGGTAGGCGGCGGCAGCAGCAGCGGTGATGGTAGTGTCTGTGGTGTTGGTCTCGGAGATGGAGGCGGTGGTTTCAGCAGCGGTGGTGTTCGCTGTCCCGGAAGTGGTGTACCCGGCGGTGGCGGATGTGACGTCACCTGTGGGTTCTCCGACAGTGGCCTCGTGGCCAATGGCGGCGGGTACATTGTGGGGGAGGTCCTAGGTAGGGTTGGGGATTTGGAAGGTGGGGGGAGCCCGTTTTGGGTGGTGGGCACCAATAAGTTTACTGTACTTACGGTTTTTAGTGTCCAATAAAGCTGAGTAAAATTGTGAATTCAGGCTGTGGATCCTACGAAGAATAAAAAACAGGAGAGGTCCTTTGCAGGTCTGGGAGAGGGAGGCTCTGAGCTGGGGCAGTCTTGATTGTAGTGCCTGGAGATGCCTGCGCATTGCTGCAAGTGTGTGTTTCAGGAGTCGCAGGGAGAAGGGCTTCTGAAGGGTCTCGATGTTCTGAATGTAGATATTGTCACGGTTGGGGCCAAATTGGGAAGGCTTGAATGTGGATTGTAGTCCATTGGGGATGATCTGGTTCTGTAGGCAGGTACTAAGAAAGGTGATGTGGCTGGGAACCCTGCAGCCCAATGACATCAATGTGGATTTCACAAGCTTCAAAATCTCCCCTCCCCCAACCGCATCCCAAAACCAGTCCAGCTCATCCCCGCCTCCCTAACCTGTCCTTCCTCTCACCTATCCCCTCCTCCCACCTCAAGCCCCACCCCCATCTCCTATCTCCTAACCTCATCCCGCCCCCTTGACCTGTCTGTCCTCCCTGGACTGTCCTATCTCCTCCCTACGCCCCCACCTACACTCACCTTTACTGGCTCCATCCCTGCCTCTTCGACTTGTCTGCCTCCTCTCCACCTATCCTCTCCTCTATCCATCTTCTATCCGGCTCCCCCTCTCTCCCTATTTATTTCAGAACCCTCTTCCCCTCCCCCATTTCTGTTGAAGGGTCTAGGCCCAAAACGTCAAGCTTTCCTGCTCCTATGATGCTGCTTGGCCTGCTGTGTTCATCCAGCTCCACACCTTGTTATCTCGGATTCTTCAGCATCTGCAGTACCTATTATCCCTTAACATCATTTGGACTTGACTAAGTTAAAAAAAATTCAATAGTGAATTTGGCACCATTATGTGATATTAATATTCTCATGAGGAAAACTCCAAGACATGTTTTTTAATTATTACAAAAGGAAGTGCAGTCTGTAAAACAGATTGGATTTATTTCAAATTGTGATTATCTCACATATGCAGCATTTCTACTGCACAAATGCCTCAATCTAGAAAACATTTAAAACAGCATCGAATTACTGAGGCTTGTAAAGTGGATGAAATTGCAATGTAATAAGAAAGGTCCACAAGACTACGGTGTAAATTGCTGGTATGGACTCTGTGCACTACTTTTCTGTGAAACCTGTAGATACTGCTAGAAAATAAAGGGCTTACGTTTTCTATCCGCTACAAGAAATTTACCAGCAGATTCCATTAGCTGTAAACATGTGGTGGTTTTGGTCAATGACATCTCCTTGTGCCATCTTCAATGCTGCTGAGAGATCAATGAAAAGGATCATGATCCAGACGGGACAAGCCTGACAATTCATTCTCCTTTCCCTTTTGGAAGGAATAACTCGCTATTCCTGTAGCATCCTGCCTGCTTACAAAATGAATGGAATTCATGCATTCAATCACTTTACTGAGGAACAGAACAGAGCTTGGTGTAGTTAATAATAGAAATCAGTTATCAACTGATTTTCAGTAGACTTGGAATCACTGAGTGAAGTTCTTATTAAAGTATTCTTGTGGTTAGTCATGGCATCTGTTTTTTTGCGTGCTGACTCCAGACTGTCTATGTTGCAAAACCAATTTAAATTAATGATTGCTAGTAATGTTTATACTTATAACCAGAGAGCTCCTTTTCACATTCTTGTGAACCGTGAACGGCCATTTGATTTATTGTATCCTGGTAACATGAAAAATTAGCAGCACATTGCTATCATATGTGGAAAGACAAAAACAGCTTTGAAGACCGAAATCATTTCTCATTTATAACAATTCATCGCTCAGCAAATTGAAGCTTTCCAGATACCTTCATAACTGATTCTTTTATGCATAAATTAGAAACTAAAGAGTGGCAACAGTTTCTGGAGGTTGAAGTGGATGTGTTAACACAGTAAATTGAGCCAATTGAAGATTGCTACTGCGAATAAGTGGAGTCTATAGAAGTAATTAATTTTTCTGATTTATTCATGATATTTGGGTATCGCTGGCTGGGCTAGCATTTATTGCCCATTGCTAGTTGTCTTTGAGAAGGTGGTGGTGATCTGCCTGCTTGAACCACTGCAGTCCATGTGCTATAGGCACAGCCACAATGCTGTGAGGGAGGGATTTCCAGGATTTTGACCCAGCAATAATGAAGGAACAGCTATATATTTCCAAGTCAGGATGGCAAGTGGCTCATAGGGGGACCTCTAGGTAGTGATATTCCCATGTATTTGCTGTACTTGTCCTTGTAGATTATAGTGGCTGTGGGTTTGGAGGCTAATGTCTGAGGAGCTTTGGTGAATTTCTGCAGTGTATCTTGCAGATGGTAAACACTTGCAGCTACTAACAGTGGGTGGTGGAGGGAGTGAATATTTGTGGATGGGGTGATAATCAAGCAACTGTTTTGTCCTGGATGGTGTCAAGCTTCACGAATGTTGTTGGAGCTGCACTCAACCAAGCAAGTAGGGAGTATTCCATCACATTGTGCCTTGTAGATGGTGGACAGGCTTTGGGGAGTCAGGAGGTAAGTTACTCACTGTGGGACTCCTAGCCTCTGACCCGTTCTTGTAACCATGTATTTATGTGGCTAGTGCAGTCCAATTTCTGGGCAATGGTAATTCCCAGGATGTTGAGAGTGGAGGATTCAGTGATGGTGATGGTTAGATCCTCTCTTGTTGGAGATGATCATTGTCTGGTATTTGTGTGGTATGAATGTTACTTGTGACATTTCATCTCAAGCTTGGACCATGTCCTGATGCATTTGGATATGGACTGCTTTCATATTTGAACAGTCACAAATGGCGCAACATTGTGCAATCATACAGAAAACATGCCCACTCTGACTTTATGATGGAGGCAAGTCACTGAAGCTGCTGAAGATGACTGGGCCTTGGACAGTACTCTGAGGAGCTACTGCAGAGATGTCCTGGAGCTGAGATGATTGATCTTCAACAACCACAACTACGACTCCAACCAGTGAAGAACTACCACCACCTCCGCCTCCAGATTCCCAATAACCCTAAATTTTACTGGGGCTCCTCAATGCCATACACGGTCAATGCGGCCTTGATGTCAAGTACAGTCAATATTAGAGTTCATGGGTTGCAGAATTCCATATTAGATGAGACTTGTGATAGGTGGAAGGAAAGAGACTGTCAATGAAAACTTTGAATAAACAATGGTAGTGAAAGGCATCCATGAAATTCTGCAGAGATGGGAGTCTATTTTCTTATTTTTCTGTTAAGGAATGCAATATTTGGAAGCTGGATGGGAGCAGGAATACCCAGTTACTATACTGATATTCAGTGACTAGCCACGCACAAGGTAAATGCTTCCTTGAAGTGGTAACACAGGGTTGCTAATGCAGGTGCAGCCTATCTGACAACTACTCCATCAAAAGTATCTGTCACTATCTACATAAAAAGAAAATTAAAATGGAATAAAACAAAGTTCACCAGGAAGTTGAGGACTCGAGGTCCCTTTGCCTTACTAAATATATTCTATTCCTCCCACACAGCTCACCCCATGAGAAGTGGAGATGGCAATTTAACTTACTTCACGAATTACCTTGCTGAAGAGGAAGTTAAACAAGTACATGAGAGGAAAGGAGTAAGATATATTGATAGGCTAATACCGCCACAGCACCTCCACTGAAAGCTAAACCTTATGCTATGGCACATGGAGTCAGTGATTATTAGAAGGTTTGGTCGTGGCCAATTGCCCCTCCTCACTTAACTGATACATTTTAGAACAGATCTGGGGATAATAATTAATATTAGGAAAGCCTGTAAATATACTTTTATCCTGCTAGGCTTTGCACAGTAGGATGAGTGAATCAAATTCTAGTGTAAGCTGTTTGTCTAAGTGTAAGCAGAAATTAGCTAACAATACTAAAGAGGAACTGGTTTGGACCCCTCTAGGTTTTGTGTCATGGTACTACAACTGGCACTGCATTTAATCCATTGATCTTTTTAACATAACTGATGTACTTGTGTATAATTCATGCAATTGCTTACCTTGGAGATTTCTGGATGTAGGTCTCTGCTTTCGCAGGTTTTATCAGTTAACAGGAAATAGTGTAAACGCTGATGGTTTTCCAGAATCTGTCATAATCTGCACCCAAAATGAATATATGGGATATGTATCCTATGAGTTATTTTGAAAGGATAACAATCAGGTGGTCAAACAGGACACAATCTGGTTTTCCAGTCAATGTCTCAGCCTACTCCTGTGTTGACTTGAATAACTACATTCTAAATTCCTGGAGGCACAAGTTGCTTGACAGTATTAGGTAATTTTTATTTGCTTGAAACTTGAGTCAGGAATGATGTCCTTCAATTATATAAATATCAACATCTAAAGTATGAAGTAGTTCTGCTGGATCAGAAGCAGATCTTAGTTCAAGCAGAAACAAAACTTTCTAATTATTAGGATGTACTAACATCATGTGAGAAGAGATTAAACTTTGACAAACATGTCTTCAATCTTTTGACACAGATGTTCCTTGAGTTCCCAAAGAAGCTAATAGAAGGCCTATAATAGAAGGCCAAATCTGTTTGAGAGATAGTAGGAACTGCAGATGCTGGAGAATCTGAGATAACAAGGCGCGAGCTGGGTGAACACAGCAGGCCAAGCAGCATCAGAGGAGCAGGAAGGCTGACGTTTCGGGCCTAGATCCTTCTTCAGAAATGGGGGAGGGGAAGGGGATTCTGAAATAAATAGGGAGAGAGGGGGAGGCAGATAGAAGATGGATACAGGAGAAGATAGGTGGAGAGGAGTCAGACAGGTCAAAGAGGCAGGGATGGAGCCAGTAAAGGTGAGTGTAGGTGGGGAGTTTGGGAGGAGATAGGTCAGTCCAGGGAGGATGGACAGGTCAAGGGGGCGGGATGAGGTTAGTACGTAGGAGATGTCCTCGTTTTTCAAGGACTGCAACATCCCCCCCTCAGCGGTCGAGAACGCCCTCGACCGTGACTCCCACATTTCCCGCAACTCATCCCTCACACCCTCTCCCTGCAATAACAACCAAAACAGAATCCCCCTCGTCCTCACGTATCACCCCACCAACCTCCGGATCCAACGCATCATCCTCCGACACTTCTGCATCCGCAATCTGACTCCACCACAAAAGACATTTTTCCCTCCCCATTCTTATCTGCTTTCCGGAGGGACCACTCTCTCCGTGACTCCCCTGTCTGCTCCACACTCCCCTCCTGCCCCACCACACCCTATTCTAGGTAGCTGTGGGAGTTGGTGGGCTTGAAATGGATATCGGTTTCTAGGTGGTTGCCAGAAATGGAAACAGAGACGTCCAGGAAGGAGAGAGAGGTATCAGAGATGGTCCAGGTGAACTTCAGGTTGGGGTGGAAGGTGTTGGTGAAGTGGATGAACTGTTCGAGCTCCTTGTGGGAGCACGAGGCGGCGCTAATACAGTCATCAATGTAACGGAGGAAGAGGTGGGGTTTAGGGCCAGTGTAGGTACGGAAAAGGGATTGTTCCACGTAACCTACAAAGAGGCAGGCATAGCTTGGGCCCATGCGGGTACCCATGGCCACCCGTTTTGTCTGTAGGAAGTGGGAGGAATTGAAAGAGAAGTTGTTGATGGTTAGTAGGTAGGACACTTACTAGACAGCAGCACCCAGCCCTGCCGAGTCTTCACCGTCAGACAGCAGCACCCAGCCCTGCTGAGTCTTCACCACCCCCCCAGACCGCCCCCTTACTGAGGACGAACGGTCAGTCTTCAGTAAAGGGCTCACCTTTGTCCCCCTCCACCCACATATCAACGAATACCGCTCATGCTTGGATGTTGAGCAGTTTTTCCGCCGCCTCCGCCTCCACGCTTACTTCATCAACCGCGAAACTAACCCTCCCTCTACTGACCCCTTCTCCCACCTCCAACACAAGCCCTCCTCCTGGACACCACCCCAAGGCCTCATACCCTCCCTCGACCTCTTCATCTCCAACTGCCATCGAGACATCAATCGCCTCAACCTCTCTACCCCTCTCAAACACTCCAACCTCTCCCCCACAGAACGTGCAGCCCTCCGCTCCAATCCCAACTTCACCACAAAACTCGCGGACAAGGGAGGCGCAGTCGTAGTATGGCGCACTGACCTCCACATTGCTGAGGCCAGGCGCCAACTCTCTGACACCTCCTCCTACTGCCCCCTGGATCATGACCCCACCCCCGAGCACCAAACCATCATCTCCCAAACCATCCACAACCTCATCACCTCAGGTGACCTCCCACCCACAGCCTCCAACCTCATCGTTCCCCAACCCCGCACCGCCCGCTTCTATCTCCTTCCCAAAATCCACAAACCTGAATGCCCTGGTCGACCCATTGTCTCCGCCTGCTCCTGCCCCACCGAACTCATCTCCACTTATCTCGACTCCATTTTCTCCCCCTTGGTCCAGGAACTCCCCACCTACGTCCGTGACACCACCCATGCCCTCCACCTCCTCCAGAACTTCCAATTCCCCAGTCCCCAGTACCTCATCTTTACCATGGACATCCAGTCCCTATACAGCTGCATTCCCCATACAGATGGCCTAAAGGCCCTCCGCTTCTTCCTGTCCCGCAGGCCCGACCAATCCCCCTCCACCGACACCATCATCCGCTTAGCCAAACTCTCACCCTCAACAACTTCTCTTTCAATTCCTCCCACTTCCTACAGATAAAAGAGGGTGGCCATGGGTACCCGCATGGGCCCAAGCTATGCCTGCCTCTTTGTAGGTTACGTGGAACAATCCCTCTTCCGTAGCTACAATGGCCCTAAACCCCAACTCTTCCTCTGTTACACTGATGACTATCGGCACCGCCTCGTGCTCCCACGAGGAGCTTGAATAGTTCATTCACTTCACCAACACCTTCCACCCCAACCTGAACTTCGCCTGGACCATCTCCAACACCTCTCTCTCTCCTTCCTGGACCTCTCTGTTTCCATCTCTGGCAACCACCTGGAAACCGATATCCATTTCAAGCCACTGACTCCCACAGCTACCTAGAATACACCTTCTCCCACCCACCTTCCTGCAAAAATGCCATCCCCTATTCCCAATTCCTTCGCCTCCGCCGCATCTGCTCCCAGGATGAGGCATTCAAGTCCCGTACATCTCAGATATCCTCGTTTTTCAAGGACCGCAACTTCCCCACCGGCAGTGATCGAGAACGCCTTCAACCGTGTCTCCCGCATTTCCCGCAACTCATCCCTCACACCGCCTCCCCGCAATAACAACCAAAACAGAATACCCTCATCCTCACATACCACCCCACCAACCTCCGGATCCAACGCATCATCCTCCGACACTTCCGCCATCTGCAATCCGACCCCACCACCAAAGACATTTTTCCCTCCCCACTCTTGTCTGTCTTCCGGAGGAACCACTCTCTCCGTGACTCCCTTGTCCACTCCGCACTCCCCTCCAGCCCCACCACACCCGGCACTTTTCCCTGCAACGGCAGGAAGTGCTACGCCTGCCCCTATACCTGACCCCCTCACCCCCATCCCAGGCCCCAAGAAGGCTTTCCACATCAAGCAGATGTTCACCTACACGTCTGCTAATGTGGTATACTGCTTCCGCTGTTCCCGTTGTGGCTTCCTCTACATCAGGGAAATCAAGCGGAGGCTTGGGGACCACTTTGCAGAACACCTACGCTCGGTTCGCACTAAACAACTCCCCCTCCCATTTCTCAGATGACATGTCCATCCTGGGTCTCCTGCAGTGCCACAACGATACCACCCGAAGGTTGCAGGAACAGCAACTCATATTCCGCTTGGGAACCCTGCAGCCCAATGGTATCAATGTGGATTTCACAAGCTTCAAAATCTCCCCTCCCCCAACCGCATCCGAAAACCAGCCCAGCTTGTCCCCGCCTCCCTAACCTGTCCTTCCTCCCACCTATCACCTCCTCCCACTTCAAGCCCCACCCCCATCTCATACCTACTAACCTCATCCCACCCCCTTTAACCTGTCCGTCCTCCCTGGACTGACCTATCTCCTCCCTAACTCCCCACTTACACTCACCTTTACTGGCTCCATCCCCGCCTCTTTGACCGTCTGTCTCCTCTCCCCACCTATCTTCTCCTCTATCCATCTTCTATCCGCCTCCCCCTCTCTCCCTATTTATTTCAGAACGCCCTTCCCCTCCCCCATTTCTGAAGGAGGGTCTAGGCCCGAAACATCAGTCTTCCTGCTCCTCTGATGCTGCTTGGCCTGCTGTGTTCATCCAGTTCTGCTTGAGGTGTTTTTCATTGTTTCCACAATAAAGTAAAAGACTTTACAGTCGATTCCAAAATGCAGACTTTATTATTTATAACAGCTGCAGTGCGTCTGTATGATTGAAGATTTTGCAACTAAATTGCTGACGTAGTTCCACAGAATGAGTCATACCTCAACCATGAAACCACTTTTAATTTCAAACCAGTAGTAGATTCTGCACATTTTAATATAGAACATCCAGACTGACCAAGTACCCAAAGGGGATTTGTACTCTTATGATTCAGCAACTGATGATTCTTAACGAATGTACTTGACAAAGTGACCACAATTTGATTTTCTATCCCACATCTTTTGAACAGCATTCACACAAGAGGTGCTAACTCCACTTGACAGTAGACCTACTCTTTACCCATTTACAATATGCCCAATTAGGGGCATCGATGATACATATATATTATTATAACTTAAGCCAGGAAACGTACATGTTGCAACTGAGAATTATAAGTGATTGTACTGAATACTTTAAGAACAACAAGGAAGTAGAGTTGAATTCTTTGATTTTGGAAGAGGCTAAGTTTGTTGCTGTTTTGGGGTGTGGAGTGAAAGCATCTGTTAATGAAGATGAAGTGGTGTCTTAAATAAGGATAGATCAAGATGCAGAATTTAACTTCTCAATGAAAATTAAGTAATTTGATATGACTGATACTACACATTTACAGGGCTGACACTAACACAGCTGTTTGTAATTCCCAACTGACATTACAGCTACAATGCCACATGGTCATTTCAATCATCAGTTTTCTATGGCTTTCAGCCACTTGAAAACTGGAAATATTCTGCGTATGCTTCTCCAAGGTCTGAAGCAACATAGTGAATACACAACTGTCACAACCATCACTTTACTTTCCTCGTTTTCAGATATATGGTGATTAAATATGGGCAAGACCCTTATGTGATTAATGGCATTTGAATCTTCTGCTTGGTATTTCTCTTACAGTTGGTTGTAAGTGCTCCTCTAAGCCTGAACACAGTTAATTGTCACCTATCTTTTAACTGCAACTGGTTGCAGTTTGTTACTTCACATGCATTTTACTCCTTGAATCATTTAACTCATTGCTAGGCAGCCCACTCAATCATTTAATCCCATTCATCTCAGCTCTTTTGAACTAGTCAGACCTTCAGGCTCTGAGCATCTGATACTCTGTTCACTTTAAAAATATTAATTATGACAGTAAATAATATGTTATCTTCTGACATGGTGATTATAGTTTCAGCATTACAGTTAGTCATCTGTCCTTGCTTGGTATCCTTGCTTATATATGTTTAACATCTTCTGTTCTTTTAATATTAAAAAGGCAAGTTGTCATCAGTTTCGTTTGAAATGTAGCTGTAATGAAGGGATACTTAAATCAAATACATGGACATGTCCAAAATCTGAGGAACTAACATTGCTAAATTTACATTCTAATGCCACTGAAATTGATGTCCAGGTGACAAAGATTTCCAGAGATTGTATTAAGGTTATACGTACTGAACTTCAGAACTGTATTTTAGTGTGCAATTGGTTTCATAACTTTATGTTGCTGCAGTATTAAATCCTGGACAGAAATTTAGTTTCTCCTGATTTTGTCCACGTGTTCAATGACTGAATAACCTAAAGGGTTCATAATTAAGATGATGATAAAATAATCAGAGGTTACTTCAGGAAGACATGTTTTTATGTGATGAGTAGTTGGGATTTGGAACACACTGCCTGATACTGTGTTGGATACAGGCTTAAAAGAATGTGACCAATAGCATTATTTTTTAAAAACATCAGCACAGATTCAATAGGCAAATGGTTTCCTTTCCATGTTGCACAGGTTAAGGAAAATTTTATTGTAAGGGGCGTGTGACTTCTCATAGACTTGAAAGAGGTCGGACACTACCTATCATTTACTGAGCAGGGACTCTCCATAATGCTCAATACTTACAAGGCTAGGAGGTCTTTGTACAATCTCAATTGATATTCAAATTTTCAAAGATCAAGCTATGCAATAATCATATGTGAAAGGCTGGGAAAATTGTCAAAATCTGGTTCACCAGTCAAGCACACTTCCTTCTAAGCCAACTAAGGATCTAAGGACAGAGACAATGGTGAATTTTCAGGTCATCTCTTTCGAGAGTTCCAAAGGACCTGGACAGTTTAAAGAGGGGTGGTAGAGAATAAACAGAATCTGTTCAATAATTTAGCAGATTAAGTTCTAAAAACCGAGTTAAGAATAAGATGAAGGGTTTAGGCCCGAAACGTCAAGTTTTCCTGCTCCTATGATGCTGCTTGACCTGCTGTGTTCATCCAGCCCCATGCTTGTTATTAAGAATAAGTTACACTGTTGATGGATACGTAATAACATTTTTTTCAAAAAAATCTTAATTTGCTGTTTAAGAGGAATCAAAATGTTTTCTCCTTGCTTGTTAGTTCACTGTCACTTACTGTCATTTTTTTTTGCCATTATGCATTATTCCTTCAGGAAATATGATAAGATTTGATTGGCCTTCAATGTGGTTGAGATTCTGGACATGCATGTGCATGGAGATTAACATCATCTAGCCCAATTACTTTATCTCAAATAACTAAAATAAATCATTGAAAAAACTTCATCATACTTCCTGTACTGGCTAATATGAGAGCATCATGGCTTTAAAGAAGTATCTCAGATTTTCATAACCAAATTAATCTCTCAGTTTCTAATCGAGACATGTTTTTTGATGCATCAACTCCAAAAGTAGCAACGGAGGTGATGGCAGAAGACAGAAGGAATACAACTTTTCGAGAAGGGAGCTTCTTAGTCATGTCAGAGTAAGGTGCAGTCCCTAGTTTATTTGAGGCTGGGGAGGAATTCAATGGGCATTGAATATCATTGACAGAGGAGTAGCATGATAACTTGAATAACAAAAAAATGCTATTTTTAAAATATGACACAAAAACTGTAGTGGAGCTCAAGTTTAATGGTCCATGAGTTAAGGTACTCCCTTGAGTATTTCCACTTGTCTTAGCCTGTCATCTGATGAAACAGGAATCCCTTCAAGAAACCTTGATGGGCTACTGTTATAACTTTAAATGTTGAATTGAGCCCACACCCTAATTTATGAGCTATTTACTATACAGATTGGCACACAAAATTATTAAGAGTCTTTTAAAACCAGACATATGGTACAAATTTTAAAGTGAAGGCTTGAGCACATGAATTGCTTTCTAAGCCCTTTGCTACAGCACTGTTAGTGAATGAGTTATCCAAAAACAACAGAGACAAGCACAATTAAAATTTCCACAGCCATCTTTACTCGTGGGTTAAAACTGTTTATGTAGTCCCATGACTGATAAAGTTTGTTGCTATTACATCAAGGCTCTACAGCAGTTGTCTAATTCACAACGGAGAGAGTGACAGGCAACTTAGCATTATAAAAATTTACTCAATGTCGTTTATATTCAAGTAAGGAAGTTCAGCTCAAGTATCAACAAGTATTTCAGTTAATGCCAAACCTACCTTTGCTGCCCCAGCTTTCCAAGCTCATAATGGATGTGGAGTCATTTTGAAGGAGGGAAATCTTAAAAAAGTTAATTATGCACATTATTATAGATAGCTTCGGTTAAATGGGAAAAGTATTCAGCATGACACAGAGTCAAATAGACCACAAAATCTCAGGGTCATTCTTAGTCTCATAGTTTATACGTTCTCAAGACATCTTTTCCAAACACTAAATACAAACATCAGCTTCTACAGTCAGGTACTCTCTTATTAGGAATTGAAACCTGAAATTATGTACGAAATATTTGATAATATAGCATACCGAGATAAACAGTTAACCTATAATGCCCTTGATGAACTTATCAAATATACTGCATGAAGTCTTAAGATCTGTGACTCTTACCAGATAAGATCAGCAAAACTTTGACACATCATAACTCTGGTTATAAGCTACAAATCAAGTTATCAGAAGCAAAAGAAACATTGCAAAATACACAAGTATCTCTCGAATTATTCCAGACGTATGGGAAGTTTCTACATTATGTAAAGTACTCTGTCTCTACTTGTATCAGCCTGTCAATCCCTGGATGAAACAGAAATCCTTCAAGAAACCTTGACAGACGACCTCAATGATAAAAGATTGAATTAAGTCAAAGAAACATCAAAATTAATTCCTTTACAATCAACAAAGGCATCAATTAAAATAAAGTTCAAAGGTAACAAACATACAAAATTTAGGCTAACAATTGAGTCGGATCGGCTATCTTGTGGATGAGTTGTTAAACTTAGTATCTGTTTGCCTTCTGGGGTAGATTTCAAGATTCCATGACATGACTCAAACATAACTAAAGAGAGTGCCCTAGGCAATTTGCATTTATCAGCAAACGCCACAGAGAGATTATAAGGTAATTATCTTATTGCTGTTTGGAGAATCTTGCTGTGTGCTATTCGGTTGTTACATTTACTGTATTATTACAGTGACCTAACTTCAAAGTACTTCTTTGGTCATAAAGTGTTTTGGGACATCCTGAGGATGTGAAATGGACTATTTTACTGCAGGTTCTTTCTTTGTCTGCATGACAGGATTTCCTGGTACAATATTTATACCCATGAGACAAAACAACTCTCATACTACAAGGTTAGGTTCTTCAGCCTTCTTGGAGACTGTCAGTTCCAAGTGATTAACTATGTCTTCCTTGTAGTTGGCAATTAATATCATGTATTTCTGTTTTTCAGCTAGCCATGGCAATATGTTCTTGTTACGGCATAATTCCTCTGCAATTTCAAATGACCAACACTTAAGATAAATAAATTGTGGGGGTCATGCAGTCATACAAAATAAAAGGCCGGCTACCAATATTCCATTACAATAGAACTTATGCTATTAGAATCAAGACTGAGCTTTGTTTTGTTATACCTTGGCCTGCACAGTGGGAAACTTAAAAAATGCAATAGTGGGATAATACAATTTATCATATGGACCTTCTATCTGTCGGTAACATTCCCTGCTGTACTAATGATTTTGTCACACTATTATCCAAAACTAATTAATTAGGATATGGTTTATATTTCAATGTATAAATTGGAGCCCAATTAAAGTTTTAGAGTTTTCAGGATTTTACACAGTATCCCATGCACACACAAGTAGCAGAACTGATTTAATGAATACTACTACTTTTCCATATGCTACCTACTGAGAAGAACTGCAAGTCCAGATGTACTAACATCAGTCTGCTCATAATTTTTATACATTCTAGTAATATTTTAGTTATAAATTCTAGTCTGCCTGAAATTAATGTTTGTTCCCTGATAAAATGCATTGAGTGGACTATATGGATTAACTAATTTTCTCAATAGAATATTGCAGAATCTCTGATCCTCCTTTCTTTTGTCAGAGGTTGTTTTAAAGTAGTCCAGTGCAGTGCGTGGGCACTGAAACACTGTCATAAAAAACTATTTCTCTCTGTGGCCCAAGTGAACTTTACCATTAAAGTAGGTAAAGTAAGGGCTGCTCTCTCATTAAAGTGAGATGACTGGTGGAGATTTAACCCAATGGTCACCATGCCTCAGGTATAGAGTAAGGTTGAGAAGACAAGACCTTCATAGTGACCTCAGCTGATATGGGAATTGAACCTGTGCTGTTGGCATCACACTGCATCACAAAACAACCATTCAGCCAACTGGGCTAACTGACCCACATCGTTAAATGTACTCAAAGAGGGAACGTATAAAATGGAGAGAAATAAAGGGTGATGGAAAACATGAGGACAGCCAGACTGCACTGTTATGGCCATGTTTTATGATCAAAGACAACTGAGAAAAATACCTAACTGATATGCAGTTCACCTTCCCAATCAGGAAATAAGGAATGGGATGGGAGAATTAAAGAATGCCCTTGTAGCTACGGAAGGAAAGTATTTAAAATTTGTTTTTAAAGAAAATCAATTTGAACTGAAGGGCACCTGAACAGCTGAATTTGACAGTCCACCAATCAGCTACCGATCCATTGATGAGCACATTAACTCAATAGAAACTACTTCAGAACTTCAGAAAATTTTCTGAAGGGTCTAGGCCCGAAATGTCAGCTTTCCTGCTCCTCTGATGCTGCTTGGCCTGCTGTGTTCATCCAGCTCTACACCTCATTATCTCTTATTACATTTCTCAGAGTGTCTGGGCTGATGTTAAGCTATTAAGTTATGCAAAGCAGCACATTTCTGGAAGAGTGTCATGTTTCAAGTGATTCTTGGATAAGATGGATCTTTATACTGTTAGGTTACATTCTACGATACACCAATAATATTATCTTAAGGCATACTGACTGAGAGATGCAATTGAATAAGCCCCAATGTGAGTGGTGTTAAAATCTCAAAAAAGTAGTATCTATTTTAAGAAAGTGCTAGAGTTCCTCAACAATCAATGTAGAATCTAACAAGACAGCACAAAATCAGTTAGTGTTTCATTCTCTGAATGTGCCTTAACTGGTGTTCGTTGTTCCTTTGCTCATCACATTCAGTTTGATAGGATTCTACAGCTCTGAGTTGTTTTCAGGTTGAAGTAGGAGTCCAAATCTTTTGAATCAAGCTATTCTAAATGCAAAAATACAGATCTTGATAGTAATATCATGGGGTGGTTTAACATTAAAAGGCAAGTACAAACTTCCTCACCTCACCTTTTGATATACTCACAAACTGGTTTCTGCAGGTTTGTGGTCTATCATTCCACTGTAATTTAGTTTTACCACCTTAATTTGTCATATATAAAATGTGCATTGAAAAGACATTCTGAAAAGAACATTTGCACAGAATTTGCAAAGAATTCATATTTTATCAATATGCAAATACTTATATGACATTTGGCATGTTTGTAACTCTCTAGTATTTTGTAAGCTGATTAATGCTTTTGAATTACAGCCCACTGTGATGTTATCAAGTAGCATTCTAGTGAAAATAAAATCATGCTAACAGCTAACTGGTTCATACTGAAAATCAGTGGGTGTTGCATTGCAACTACTAATGAAAACAAAACTTGAAGGGCTTACAAGCAAACTCTTAGCTTAATTTATTTCCTTGATAGCCTGTTTATAATATCAAAACAAATATTTACATGTCTATACACATCATCCTTTCACTGAAGAGAAAGTTTTTTTTATTCTAGGATTAGATCTTTATATACAATGGATATTAATGCTAGCAATTTCACCAAACAGCTGTAGGTAAGAATCACAAGCAGGCCATCAACAGAATGCTTGTGGGTTAGCTCAGAAGATCTCCTGTAATATATGTTAAGCTTCATGTAATTGCTATACTGTACAATACAGTTATACTCATTCCACGAGCAATCCCAACTGTACTTCAATAGGAAAGGGCATATTAGTATCCTTATAAGCATTTTTAGTGTCAACCATATTTTGTATATATTTTCTTCCCCATGGAAATTCCGCCAGATCAAGCATCTACATTTCACTGTCATCTCATTTGCACTTTATGTTGGGGGATCTCATGTCTTCTTTGATTCAGTAGTCTACTGCAGATTGTCAGAATTCTTTTGAGTGCTGGCTCTTATATCAATTTTAAAAAAAAAATCTGACTTGTTACTGGTGTGTTGCCAATCCTTAGTGTGCACGGAGTTGTGAATCCTAACAGACCATAGCGATTAGTTGCAGTGGCAGTTAGGGACAATGAGGAGTTTACAAGAGCAAGGGAGGGTGTGATGGATCGCAGTTTCAGGAAAGCAGAGGCACCGCACTTATATACTGTCAGGTAGATGGTTCACTGCTAGGAATGGTAGAACAGGTAGCCCGTTAGTGCAGGAGTCTCCTGTGGCAATCCCCACCTCAAACAGGAATACCATTTTGGATATGGTGGTGGTGGTGGTGGGGGTGGTGGTGGTGGTGGTGGGGGGGGGGGGGGGGGAGATGGCCTCTCAGGGGAGTACTGCACTGGCAGCCAGGTTCCTGGTACTGTGCCTGGCCCTACTAATGGGAGTGATGTCAGGTTTCAAGTGATCACAGTTGTTTCTGCAGCCGTCAGTGAGACATCAGGATGGTGCGTGGCCTCCCTGGTGCCAAGTTCAAGAATGTCTAAAACAGGGGATGCAATATTCTAAAAGGGGAGAGTGACCAGCAGTTGGTATCAACAACATAGGTAGGGAAAGGGATGACGTTCTGCAGACAGAATATAGGAAAATAGGCAGGTGGTTAAAATGTAGGTCATCGAGGGAAGCGATATTTGGCCTGATACCAGTGCCACCTGCCACCGACAGTAGGAATAGGAGGATAGAGCAGATGAATATGGGGCTGAGGAACCGGTGAAGGGGGCAAGAATTCACACTTTTGCACCACTGGGATCTCCCCGGGGGAGAAATGACATGGTATAAGAGGGACAGGTTCCACCTGAATTGGAAGGGGACCAATATCCATGTGGGAGATTTGTTAATGCTATTCAGAGGCTTTTAACTAGTGGGTGTAGGTGGGGGGTGAAGAGTGATGGGTGGGGAATTAGAATTGGGAACCAAGTAATGGGAAGAAAAGAGAAAAGGCTGAGGCTTGTACAATAGATAAGGGGAGCAATTCAAATAGTCAAGGCAGATAAGAGTTTGGCAGAGAACAAGGTACAGCTGAAAAATTAAACTTCAATGCAAGAGGCCTGATAGGTAAGGGAGATTATCTTAAGGGAATGCTTGGGAAAATGGGACTGGGATATTATGTCTATTACAGAAGTGTGGCTCAGGTATGGACAGGACTATGACTTAATGCTCTGTGGTATGGATGTTATAGGAAAGATAGAAAGGGAGGCAAGAGAGAAGGGGTGTGGCGTTTTTGGTTAGGGATAACGTTATGGCTGTACTTAGGGAGGATATTCCTGGGAGATGTTCCAGTGAAGTGGAATTGAGGAATAAGAAATAGATGATCACCTTGTATTATAGGGCCTCCAATCGTCAGTAGGAAATCGACGAGCAACTATGTAAGGAGATCTCAGTTATCTGTAAAAATAACTGGGTTGTAATGGGAGGGGATTTTAACTTTCCAAACATAGTCTGGAACCTTCATAGTGCTAAGGGCTTGAATAGAGAGGAATTTGTTAAGTGTGTACTAGAAAACTTTCTTATTCAATATGTGGATGAAGGTACTAGAGAAGGAGCAATACTTGACCCTCTGTTGGGAAATAAGGCAGGGCAAGTGACTGAGGTGTCAGTGGAGGAGCACTTTAGGGCAAATGATCATAATTTAATGGTTTTAAACTAGGTATGGAAAAGGAGAGAATTGATCAAAGAGTTAAAGTTCGATAGTGCAGTAAGGTCAATTTTGATGGTATGAGAACTTCCAAAAGTTAGCAGGGGAGGCTACTCGCAGATAAAGTGGTGGTTGGAAAGTAGGAGGCCTTTGAAAACAAGATAACGAGAGTTCAGAGACAGTATGTTCCTGTTAGTATGAACGGCAAGACTGGTAGATAGATGTACGGCATGTTGGATGACTAGGGAAATTGAGGCTCTGGTCAAGATAAAGGAAGCATGTGTTAGGTAGAGACAGTTGGGATTGAGTGAATCCCTAGAGTATAAGGGAGTATACTTAAGAGGGAATTCAGGGGGGCAAAAATGGGACAGGAGATAGTTTTGGCAAATACAGTTAAGGAGAATCCAAAGATATTCTATAAGTACATGAAAGGAAAAAGAGTACCTAGGGAGAGAATTGGGCTCCTAAATGATCAACGAGATTGTCGATGTGTGAAACCACAAGAGATGGATGGGATACTAAATGAATATTTTGCATCAGTATTTACTGTGGAGAAGGATATGAAAGCAAGGAAACTTGGGGAAATAAACACTAATGTTTTGAAAAGACTTCATTTTACAGAAGAGACGGTGCCTTAAGGTCTTAAAGTGCATAAAGGTAGATAAATCTTCGGGACGTGATCAGGTGTTTCCCAGAACTTTGTGGGAGCTAGGGAAGAGATTGCTGGACCCCTTGCTGAGATATTTATATCATTGACGGCCATGGGTGAGGTGCCAGAAGACTGGAGGCTGGCTAATGTGTGTCATTATTTAAGAAAGGCTGCAAGGAAAAGCCAGGGAACTACAGACCAGTCAGCAGTTGTGGTTAAGTTGCCATAGGGGTTCTGAGGGACAGGATTTATATGTAGTTGGAAAGGCAAAGACATATTAGAGGCAGTCAACATGGCTTTGTGCGTGGAAAATCGCGACTCACTAAACTGATTGAGTTTTTTGAAGATGTGACAAAGAAGATTGATGAAGGCAGAGCGGTCGATGTTGTCCATATGGACTTCAGCAAAGCATTCAACAAGGTATGTCACAAGGATCAGTGATGGGTCCACTGCTTTTCATGATTTACATAAATGATCTGGATGTGAATATAGGAGGCACTGTTAGTAAATTTGCAGATGACACAAAAATAGGTGGTGTCTCTGTGCTGCGAAGATTATCTCAGAATACAACAGAACTTTGATCAAATGGGCTGAGGAGTGGCAAATGGAGTTTAATTTAAATTAATATAAGGTGTTGCATTTTGGGAAGGCAAACCAGGTCAGGACTTATACATTAATGGTAGGGCCCTGGCAGAGTGTGAACTAAGAGACCTAGGGGTGCATGCGTATTCTTCCTTGAAAGTGGAGTCGCAGGTAGACAGGGTGTGAAGGTGGCGTTTAATACGCTTGCCTTCATTGATCAGGACATTGAGTATAGGAGTTCGGGCATCATGTTAGGGCTATACTGGGCATTGGTGAGGCCACTTTTGGAATACTGTGCACAATTCTGGTTGCCCTTCTATTGGAAATATGTTGTTAAACTCGAGATGATACAGGAAAGATTTACAAGCAAGTTGCAGGGACTGGAGCATTTGAGCTATAGGGACAGGCTGAGTAGGCTGGGGCTTTTTCCCTGGAGGGTTGGAGGCTGAGGGGTGACTTTATAGAGGTTTGTAAAATCATGACGGGCATGCATAGGGTGAATAGCAAGGTCTTTTTCCTTGGATGAGGGAGACCAAAACTATAGAGCACAGGTTTCAGGTGAAAGGGGAAAGATTAAAAAGGACCCATGGGGCAACTTTTTCAAGCAGAGGGTGGCGTGCGTGTGGAACCAGGAAGTGATGGAGGCGAATCCAATTACAACATCTAAAAGGCATCTGGATGGGTATATGCATAGGAAGGGTTTAGAAGGATAGGGGCCAAATGCTGGCAATGGGACTGGGTCAGATTGAGATGTTTGGTCAACATGGACGAGTTGGACCTAAGGGTCTGTTTCCATGTTGTTTATGGTTCTAAGACTCTAATTGCTGAAAGGTTCACACGTTAAGGAGAAGAACTTATATGGATCCAACAGCAATGAGAACAATGGCATCAGAATAATACCTAGGCAATCTCAGCCCAGGTAACCCTGCAAAGTCCCCTGCAATGACATCTTGGGACTGGTGACAAAATTGATAGCACTGTTCCACAGACTGTAGGGAAACACACGAAAGGAATGATTACTAGACAGAATGGAATGTGCATACAGTGACTCATCAACACGCAGTTCAAGTTGATAGGAAAAGAAATAGCTTTTCAGCTTCTCTACCTTGCTCCGTATATAACTAGATCATGGTTAATGGCTACTGAAATGTAGGAGGTTGAGGAGTGACTTTATTGAGGTTTATAAATTCATGAGGGGCATCGATAAGGTGAATAACAATGGTCTTTACTCTTTAGTAGAGGAGTTCAAAACTAGGGGGCATATTTTTAAGGTGAGAGTAGAAAGATTTAAAAAGGACATGAGGGCGACTTTTTCACACAGAGAGTGGTTTGTGTGTAAAATGAACTGCCAGAAGTAGTGACGGACGCAGGTATGGTGATAGCGTTTAATAGACATTTGGGTAACTTCAAGAATAGGAAAGGTTTGGAAGGATATGGGCCTTGTGCATGCAGGTGGGACTAGGTTAGTTTGGGAACATGGTCGGCATGGACTGGTTGGACCGATGAGTCTTTTTCCATGCTGTATGACTCTATAACAAGGACCTCATTAGCACCTCCAATCATGGCTCAAGAGCTCAAAACCAGTGGAGAAATGAATGTTGCTCTTGATAACAAGGCAACAGCTTGTTTGGAGGGATGTATCTACAAAACTGAAGAAGGTTGCAACAGCCCATTCGAGAACTTTACTCCACCCCTGCTCAATGAACTCAACAACTAGGCCCTCATTCCAGCTATCACTACTGCAGTACAACTGTAATACAGTACATAAAGTTTACAAGGTGTACTGCAGGAACTCACCTATGTTATTTCAAAAACACCCGTTAATCCCTATGGCTTCTATCACGGAGAAGGACATTGCCATTATTTCAGCCGTAATTCAGTTTATCAACATAAGGGAGGTTAAATTAATGGGAACTGATGCTTGGCAAAAGGAGTAAAACAAAAATCAGGTAGGGATCTTGCTGCTGATCACTAACCAGTGACAGCCACTGGGAAGTGTGCATGACATGAGAAAAGAATGAGACAAATGTGATAAAATAGTCCACTTTGCTGAAGTACCTGAAGGTGCACCTGAACTATTACTCTACATGATTTTATGTCTTTGGCAGCAAAGTACTGCCATCAAAGTAAACCTTTTTCAATTCTAATTTTGTCATATTGCTCTTTCAGTTCTTTATACCCTAACAATGAACTAATATTACAGCTTCAAACCATCTGCAACATTTATCTTTAGGTGGCATGTTTTGGTGAAGCAGATGCAGGGTCAGTATATTTATTCAGGGATCTTCCATTGTAATTAAAATGCAAAGGCATCATTTACTCAAACAACCATGAAAACACTGATTGTAGAAAAGGCCAAACTAACTAAAGAAATGCCCTTCATTGACTTGGATTACATTAACCATTTTCTCGAATGAGCTCCAGTGTTTCTGATTTCAGTTGTACGCCGGTGGTAAACTTGAGCTAATTTGAGAATGAGGAATTTGCTTTTATTTACAATGGAAACCAGATGTTGCAATTGTATGAATTCACATTTGAAATTAATGCCTTTTTTGTGACATCAACAGAATCACACAAAGGCCTTTGTTCCATGATTTTACACTAGTCCAGTTGATTTTGTCTAGTCAGGTGAGAAAGCACTTTAAGACAGGGCCTAAATGAAATTAATTAGTTTGACTTCATTGTTAAGGGTACAAAAATAAGTAAAACGCTGAATAGGGTATGAAAAATTTATACTAGAAATTAGGCCCGAATAACATAACCTTAACTTTGTTCTAAAGTTGATTGACATTTTTTTGGTAAAATTCCACATCTCAGAAAACCTTCAATTCAAAATCTGAAATCTGCCTAACCTACAGTTGATTGTAAATATTAAAAAAGGAGCATGTGATGCTGATTAATTTTGATGCACATTTAAGTGCAGTTCTGGTGATACAAAAATCCATTATGGCAGCCATTACAGTGCAATTTTCAAAACCAGACCAGTTTGACTCAGGCCAGAGCAATCAAAATCAGCTGTACTCTTTAACTAATTTGGTTTTATTCACATTCCAGACAAGTTAACTGATTGAGTTTTTT
Organism: Ginglymostoma cirratum; assembly: GCA_024137785.1. Lineage (NCBI taxonomy): Eukaryota > Metazoa > Chordata > Chondrichthyes > Orectolobiformes > Ginglymostomatidae > Ginglymostoma > Ginglymostoma cirratum. The sequence goes on from JAHRHZ010000098.1 coordinate 38,502,332, forward strand.
TCCTTTTAAACTGTTGCATTGCAGACAATTATTTGAGTAAGAGATTATGAACAAATTCTTTATGATTACACTTAAATTTTGCAGATGGCACCATGGGCAGACAGACAGATAGACATGGAAGTGGCTGGCTGAGAAAAAATTCCAAAGACTTTTTTGTTTATTTTGGGAAAGAAAATGTGCACCTTTATATGCAACGATTAAGCTTGTTAAAGTTGTATTTGGATCCCCTACCACATGCACAGTATAAACCTTCAGGATATGAATTTCAAATTCTTTAGATATCGAAAGGCTAATTCTTTACAACAGTCTCATTTATGTAAGTGAGTAATTATGAACAAAGGTTTTAGTGTAAGTTTCTTAATGTTTGTCAAACAGTTTCTGGTGGATGTCTCGTGATCCTTTTACAATTTTCTCCCAATTCATGAAAACTAGTGGAGTGGACTCGCATGAACCCAGAGACACCAGCATCACCAAAGGAGTGAGTCAGATGTTTTCCTTTTATTGCTAATGAATGCTGAACTGGATGCAGCTGGACAGGACACAGATGTACAGAATATGGCATCATTGGTATTTTCCAAAATATGTTTCCACTCATTTGTCAAGCAAGTTGTACACTCAGTGTATACTGGTCTAGCAATCGTGGCCAACATGAGGACTTTCATTACCAGATTCGCTTCTCTGCATTAAGTTCTTATTGTAGCCATTATTTACTTTTTAATAGGAAGCAGCAACGGGCTGAACTACAGATTTCCCATTTCAAACTGCAATGTGCTACATCTGCAGTGATATTTAAACAGCAATGATAACGGGGCTGCTTAAGAGTCAGCAGAAGATATTCTTTGGGATGTCCTGCTTGCTTTCATCTACATGTGCTTTGCTCTGAATGAATTGCCTAGCCTAAAACAACTCATTAATGATTTTGTTGATACTGGGATCCATGAGATAATGAGAGTTAATAAGATTGATCTGTGCAATCAGACTTTTGAAAAGCATTTGACAAAGTTTCATATAACAGGCTTGCCAGCAAAAGTTGAAGCCCATGAAATAAAAGTGACAGTTGCAACAAGGATAGGAAGTTGGCTTGCTTATTTTTCAGACTGGAGGAAGATTTATAGTGGGGCACCCCACAGATTGATATTAGGACTGCAGATTTTCTTGAACTTTATTCATGCCTTAACTAAGGTGCACATATCACAATTTCCAAATTTGTAGCTCAAACAAAACTTGGAAGTATGTGAAATGTTAGGGGGATAGTGATAGACTTCGAGAAGACACTGATGGGTTGATGGAATCGATGGATGTACGGTAGATTAAATGTAACGTAGAAAAGTGTGAAATACACTCACTTCTAATTTTGCATGGATTCTTCACCCGTGGATCCACGTACTGTCAAGGTCGGCCCCAGGTTCTGACAGATTGTGCAATCCATGGGAGATCTGTGCCCCTATCCCCTGTAGATAATGGATCTGGTGTACTATGTTTTTAACAGGAAGAGAGGAGTTTCTTTAAAGTAAAAGCAACAATTCTAGAATGGGTGAAGGAGCACACAGACTTGGGGTTTATGCACACAAATTATTGAAAATGATATGGTAGACTGAGAATAAAGTATAAAGGATCCTACACTTAAGTATGGCAACATGGAATGCTGTATAGAAGCAAGGAAGTTTTGCAGAACCTTTACACAAAACTGATTTGGGTTTAGGTGGAGTACGGTGTCCAATTCTGATACCACACTTTAGAAAGGATCTGAAGGTGTTAGAGAAGTGCGAATAAGATTTCCAAGAAATGGTTCCAGGGCACAAGAATTTCAGTTATGTGGATAGATCGTAGAAATCATGGATATTTTCCTGAGAAAAATTTGACATGAGATGCAATAGAGATATACAAATTCATTAAGGGTGACGGTAGAGTAGATAGAGGGTGCCTGTCCCAGTCAGGAGCAGGCCCAAGTGGCCCCACCTCAGAACTGAACACTTCTTCGAGCCCTTGGCCTCAGTTCTTGGGCCCTAATGCACTTCCAGATGGTAGGCTCAGGTTTCAGTTTGTACGCGTTTTGAAAACCAGAGGATATTAACTCACTGTGAATGGTGAAAGAACTAAAAGCTACATGAGGAAAAACTTTTGATATGCAGTTTATACTTTGGATCTGGAATGTACTGTCTAATAGTGTGGTAATGGAACGTGCAATTATAGACTTCAATAACAAATTGGAAATTATCTGAAGGGAAACCAATTGCAAGATGATGAATAAAAGACAGCAAAGTAGACCTAGCTGAACTGCTCTTGCAAAGAATCTGAATGGACAAATGGATTGCAAGGCCTCTATTCTGTGCTACACCATTCTATGATTCTAATCTTCCATCATCTGTGGAAATCGAATCATTTATTGCTGAAATGTATACTTTTCAATTAAATCATAGCTAAAACTCTTCAGGCAACTTTCTGATAAATCTCTCCTGTACTCTCTCTAATGCAATCACATCAGGCAGGCCAAATAATACCAGCAAAACAAGCCCCCTTAAACTCATTCCTTTTATCATTCAGTCAGACGATTTGGGCATTGCTGCCTGGGATAACATTTATTGCCCATCATTATCTGCCCTGGAGAAGGTGGTGGTAAGCTGCTATCTTGAATCATTTCAGATCACGAGGGTGCAGGTTCACCTCTATTAGGGAGAGAATTCCAGGATTTTCTCCCAGTGACAGTGAAAACACAGTGATATAATTCCAAGTCAGGAATGTGCGTGGCTTGAAGGGAATATGCAGGTGGTGTTACTCCAATCTATCAGCTGCCCTGGTCTTGCTGGATGGTAGTGGTCAAAGGTTTGTAACATATAGACTAAGGAGCCTCATTGAGTTGTTGCAGGGAAATCAATCCCAGCCTCTCTAATTTCTTGTCATAGCTAAAACTCTTCAGTCCAGGCAACATTCTGATATATCTCCCCTGAACTCTCTCTAATGCAAGTACATCCTTACTTAAATATAAGATGGGGAGTCAATCAAGCAGGCTACTTTGCCTTGGAGGATATCAACCTTCTTCAGTGTTGTTGAAAACTGTACTCGTACGAGGCACAAATTGGGAAATGTGATGAAATACTTACCTGGATCTGAATGACAGGCTTTGGAACTGAATTGGCAGTTGGAGACACTGTGTCATATTTGCAAAACTGAGAGTTACATGGATTGCACATTCAGAGGTGGTCACACTGCAGCTCAAGGAGTTGGAGGAAAGAAGGCAGTAGGTGACCACCAGGCAATCAAAAGAGAATCAGGCAGGTTGTGCAGGAGTGCCCTGGGATTCCACTCACAAAATCGTTTCCCATTTTGGAAGCAGATGAGGATGCTGGTTCCTCAAGGGTGGATAGACAGAGCCAAGCTTCTGGCACCACAAACAGCCTGACTGTAAAGGAAGAAGGAAGAACAAAGCAGGACTAATAGTGATAGGGGATTCATTCGTTAGGGGAACAGATGTGTATTTCTGTGTCTGCAGATGTGACTGCAGAATGGTGTGTTGCCTCCCTGGTGCCAGGGCTAGTGGTGTCATTGAATGGCTGCAGGGTATCCTAAAGGGGGAGGGTAATAAGATAGAAGTATGGTATCGATGATATACATAGAATGAAGGATGAGGTCTTGCAATAAGAACTTAGGAAGCTAGGCAGTAGACTAAAGAGCAGACCCTCGAAGGTTGTAATCTCTGGATTACTCTGGTGCCACTTAGTTATGATACAGAAAATAAGAGAACAGTGAGAAAAATGAGTGTTTCAAAGACTTGGTGCAGAAGGGAGGGCTTTAGATTTCTGGATCACTGGGAACTGTCTCTGGGGAAGGTGGGACCTGTACAAGCAGGATGGTCTTTGCCTGTACCAGAATGGAACCAACATCAATGCAGATGGGTTTGCTAGTGCTGTTGTGAGCTATTTAAATCAGTAGGGCAGTGGGGGGGGGCACAGACTCTTAGGGACAGGTATACTTTAGTAAAGGAACCAAGGCAGAGGAAGTTCAGTCATGTTGAGCTTCTAGCAAGGCGAAGCTGGATGGCCTCTACTTCAATAGCCTCCATAATAAAGGAGTATAATACATAAAACAGATGAGTTAGGCTGTGACTGACATGTGCCATTCTGGTGCTGTTACCATCATACAGACATGATTGAGGGAGGGGCAAGGCTGGCAAATCAATATTCTGGGGTATAGGATCTTCAGACAGGAGCATCGTGGGTGTAAATGAGGAAGTGGGGTCACATTATTAATTAAGGAGGCAGTTACCCAATTAAGGAGGCATAATTTCTTAGAACAGTCTTCAAATGAAGCTTTGTGGTAGAACTAGGAATAAAACAGAGGCAATCACACTGCTGGGACTGTGTAATAGATCCCCAAACAGTCAGTGATGTATGAAAATAATAGGTTAATTATATTGGGGGATTTCAACTTGCCCAACATTAATTGAGATAGTCAAAGAGTTTAGATGGGCAGATTTCTTGAAATGTATTAAGAAGGGCCTTTCATATCGATACACTGAAGGTCCAACAAGGGGTAATGCAATGCTGGACCTAATTCTGGGGTCTATATCTGGACAGATGTTTGGGCTGAGCATTTTAGTGATAGCAACCACAATACTATACATTTTAATTTAGTTATGAAAAAAAAGGCTGCAAAATAGTGTCTTGGATTAGGGATAGGGAAATGTTATTAAAATAAGGCAGGATCTGGCCAAAGTAGACTGTAAACAGCTACTTCTGGGTAAACCTGCAGCAGAACCCAGTGGTGACGGAGGGGGTGGGGTTTCAAAATGGAAGTACAGGCCCAACGTGTTCCTGTTGGGATGAAATATTGAAGCAAAAAGCCCAAAGAATCCTGGATGTCTAGGAATTTTCAGGACTGGATAAGAAGGGAAAAGAGGCTAACCAGGGAAAGAGTAAGGCCCATTGGGGACCAAGGGGTAATGTTTTTGTGCATCTGGCGGACAGTGGTAAGGGGTTACCAAATACTTCAAATCTGTTTTCACTTTGGAGGAGGGGGGTGGAGATTAGGTACAGAATTAAGAACTCTTATGATGCAGTGGCAGTGTCCCTACCTCTGGGCCAGAAGTATAAGTTTAAGTCCCACTGGCCCCTGACATGTTATAACATGTCTAAACACACTGATTGAAAAAAAAAATCTGTAGTTTAGAATTCAGGAAGATGGACTGTGAAGTTCTTGGGCAGTTTGACATAGGGAGTCGAGAAGGTATTGTAGGCTTTGGCAGGCCTGAAAGCGGACACATACCCAGTTCCAGATCAGTTGTATGGCAGACTGCTTTGGGAGATAAGGGAGGACATTACAGGGGTCTGAATTTTTAATTTTTCTCTGGCCTTCGGGGAAGTGCCAGAGGACTGGAGGACAGTTAATGTAGTTCCATTTTTTTTAAAAGGAAGGTGGTAGGGATAAACCAGGGAATTACAGATCAGTGAGTGTCAGATGAGTGGTTGGGAAACTAATAATGAAAATTCTGAATGAAATTGTAGACATACCCTGGAATGGGTTCTTTAAAAATGGTCATTGAAAATTAATTACAAACACTGGAATTTTTGTTTTATAAAAGGGGTTTCAGCAAATTACATGACTGATACAACTGCCATTTTACTATAGACTCTGCTGGGCTTGTCTTGAACCTCAGGTGAATGGAAACCTGCTTAGAACCAAATGTGTTTGAGGAAAGCTTGTTGTGAACAAGATGACCAGCTGATCTCTACCATTACTCAAAAGTGAGTATCTGGTGAAAGCCGATTATTCTTTTGACAGAATGAATGAAAGAACATCAAGATTATATTTCCTGAGCTAGCTGTATCTACAAGACTTCAGAGACAACTGTGTCTGACATGTGAATTGATCACATATACTAGAATATCAGAACAACAGACCCTGAAACATCCTGGGCTTTAACCTCTTGCCTTCAAGAATAAACCATTGGCCAAAGTGTTTTTTGACCCCAGAAAGCCAATCTGCAGCGAAATTTGTGTCTTTTTGACTTTTCCTGAAGAATGTTTGTGTTTGTATCTGTATTTGGATAAGCATTTATATATCAATTCATACTTTTTTTCTCTAGATGTAACATCACTAGACCAGTAATCCTAGGTTTAGGGTAATGTTCTACATACATTGGCTCAGAGATAACCATGGCAGAAAGAGGAATTTGAATTCAGTTAATCAATCTGGAATTGAAAGTTAGTTTCCATGACTACGCTGAGCATGAAACGGTCAACGATTGTCAAATAAATTCAACTGGTTCATTAATGTCCTTGAGGGGAGGAAATCTGACACTTTTACCTCACCTATATGTGACTCCAGACCCACAACAATGTGGTTGACTCTTAATGACCCTCCAAAATGGCCAAATAACCCACCCAATTCAAGGGTAATTAGGAATGGACAACAAATTCTAGCACTGTCAGTGACGCCCAAATCCTATAAAAGTTTAAAGGAAAAATTACTGAATATATATGTTCACCAATTATGGCACAACTATTGAATAAAGTTTTTGTTTTGATAATAAATCCATCTTTGCATTTATTAAGAAATTTGGCAGATAGATCATTTTGTTTAAAATCTGATATGGATAAGCCATTTAGGTGGTCATCTTAATAGAAGTATTTTTATTTTATATTGTGACGTGTGGAATCATGAGACTACAGCAAAGGCACACTCCTCCAGCTTTGGCTGTAACAACAAATTAGGCTGTTGCTCGAGCAGTCTGTGGGACAGCTCTCCCAATTTTGACATAAGCCCCCAAATTTTGTTTTGCAGGTATGCTGTTGGACCAATTTAATCTGTTTCCTCAGGCTTGAGTGGCTTGTGAGGCCATTGAAAAGTCACATTACTGTGGATCCGGAATCACATGCAGGCCAGCCAGGGCAGGATCTTCCTTCCCCAAAGGACATTAGTGAGCCAAATGGGCTTTTATAACACTCAACAGTGTTTCATGATCATCATAAGACAAGCTTGTTGTTAGAATTCAAATTCTATCATGTCCCATGTCAGGACTTGAACCCATGTCCCCAGAATATTAGCCTGGGTTTCTGGATCACTAGTCCAGCTACAAAACCAATATTTCATCCCTTCTGCCAAATGTCTTGAAGATACACCTCCTTTGGTTTCATCCAGAATACAACGGATGTGGATGGCCCAAGGAGATTGTACCTCTCTGATCGCCCTCACAAATAAAAGCTTAAGCTTCTCAGGAATGAGGTGAAGGAAAGTCGTTCAGCATTTATATAAAGAGATATGACAGCATTTGCACGTACCATTATGCACATAGTCTTGCATGAAGCCAAAAATGTCAGAATGCATTATGCAGATAAACGCCTACACTAGTGTTAATGATTTCACATCTGAAGGCTTCTAGCTCTAAATGGCTGACAGTAAGTTGTTAAAGACAAAAATTCCTTGAAAACCTCACAGGCTAAGAGATTAGTTGAAATCCTACAACTATTAAAATCTTTAAGCTCTGAAGAATAGCCTGCATTTTAAAAGACAGAAATAAATCTTGAACTTTTGAACTATAACAGTTTAAAATCCAGTGAGTGAAACAAGTTTAAGTTTACAAATGATTGAAATTTAAACCAGTTTAAATATCAAAAGCTCTTCTTTCGATAGAATTACTTCACTAAGGACCATTCAGGATATGGCGAATTGGTTACAGTCAGGTTGGCTCATGTGTAATGTGTGTAAAGCACTTATTTAACATGCAGACAACTTATTATTCCATTCAAATGTAAAGAATGAAAGGTGATAAATAGCGATACTTTAAATCTATTTATCTTTTTCACTGTATCATCCAGATATTATGGTCATCAGATTTAACACCATACCATGCAGTTTATGAATAACATGCTACCTTCAATTAATAGACTTAAAGAAATTTAATCAACTCTTAACTGTGGCTTTTTCCAGTACCATCAGCACTGCACATTTATTTTAACAACACTTCCAAAAGTTCTTAATATTCTTTTACAATATGAACTATTTATATTATCTCCAGCTTACTCGAAAAGAGAGTTGTAGATATTTCAATTCATTTCCAAATGAGAACGACCATATTCAATTTAGGATGTAGATGTAGATGTAGACCTCTTACCAATTAAAAAGCTCTGCTAAAATAAAAACGCCTTGGATTATCATCATATCTGCCTCAACCCAAGGGGATTGTGGGCATCAGCTTCAGGAGACCAGATTTATTGAATTTTCAATAATACTGTGAGATATGTTCTCCAAGAAATCAAATTATAAGATCTTTTCAAATCTACAGTCATATTGAAAAGGTCATTTTTCATCATGTACTCCAACCTGAGTCATGTAAGTTACAATTCAAATACTCCAGTGGCAAAATTTTCTTGGCAATCCTGTGATTGAATTGCAGAGAAATAAAGAATCTGAGTTTTTAAAAAAAAGCATGCTTATCTCCATCACCCATACTCAGTCTATCGTCTTGTACTGTGTGTTTTGCTGTACTGGTGCAATAAAGAACCTCTCCATTGGCTGCCCTGGTGCTTATGTCTTTGCTGCTTCTTTTCTGCTTGCCACTTCAGCCACATTCAGTCTATCGTTTTGTACTGAGGACAAGCAGAGAGAAAAAAAAACAGCAAATGCATAAACCATGCAGCCAAAAGAGAGGTTCCTTGTTACAACGGTACAGCAAGGATCATCCTCCTCTGGAAGCATACAGTACAATTTCAAAGACAATGGCTGTCCTCCATGACTGTGACTCAAGTGGCCATTCTTCATCTGGGTGATTGTTGGCAGGTTAGCTGATTGTAGAGTGGATTTTCGTAGGCTGGTCTTATGGCCTGATTTTATCCTTGTTCGTGAGGATTAACTGCTGCATCACACAACTGACTATTTATTGTGGAAGTTGGATCACGAATGTCAATGAGATAATCAACCAAACAGTTCTTCACTAGCACTCAGATCATGAGCTTAACTCCCATCATGGCAAGTTATGAAACTGAATTCAATACATTTGGTCATTATGAGCCAGCACCAGGAAAAACAATCAAAATTATCATAAAAAAGTCTAAATGACTTCACTAACTGGAACTGATCCACCAACTCATAATTATTGATTGACACTCAATCCCTTTCTGAACTGGCCCAACAATCACTACAGAATACAATTACCATGAATATCCTCAACAAACTTGACCAGCATTTTCCCTATCCAGAATAACTAAATAAATGTTAATTCCGTTATTTTACAGCAATAATTTCTGTAAACAACAATACCCTGTAAAGGTGCATCAACTAGCAAATATTATGTATTGGAAGAAGGATTAGAGAGAAAGCTGGATCTCTTTTCTTAATGATATCCAGTAATATATAAACCCAACACAAAATTTATCAGCCAGCTTTAAAATTCATCAGCCAGCCCATAAAATACAGTAATGGGATAGCTATTCTCCAGATTATTAGCCAAATGAACATGCAACTCTCCACATAAAGTCATATTAGCAATTAGTGAATGTCCAGTTCAGTCCCAGAGCTGCAATAAAGTATTGCAGAATCATGCATAATTAGCAGTTACTTATGTCAAGAACCTTTCATGTGCATTACAGCTGTATTATGGAAATTATGGAAATGAACCAAACAAGATCTTCTGCAGAACTGACAGCACAGCTTATTCATTCTAATTAAATTCCTATGAATATGGCACAAGAATATAAGCACCATGTAGTTTAAGTATAAATATTTAACCAAGTATTCAATTTTTTCTGTACAGCCGAGTACAAATGAACTTTATATACTTCTATATTTACTCCTTTTTGTTTGAAAGTAAAATTCCCAAATGTTAGTTAGTTCACTGTTGAATCTCTCAATTATTGTTGTTCTTCCTATTAAAAAGTGCAGCTTGTATTTTAACATCTTCCAAAATCAACAATAGGTTTTTGATGCTAAATAAATACATATGCAGAAATTTTAAAAGTACCAATACACAACTTGGACCAACAGACAGTCTTCAATAATCATTGCATTTTGGGTGCAATGAAGTGAGCAACTCGCAATTCACGCTTTTTCACTTCCAGAATTTACACTGCACACACTGCCAGCCTGTGATTATAGAGTCATATGGAATGAACACTTCTAAATAGTAACTTTTAATGGCCTGAACATCAATGGTTAGGGCGAAGAGGCACCCTCATATAGGCCCTCGCAATTTGGCAGCAGCACTGAATTTGAAAATGCTAGCTTTCATGAGTCCATAAAAATGTTTAAGATGCGACAAACAACACGAGTTGATCTGCAAATTGTGCTTCAGGAATTATCAACAAAAGCAGCTCAAGTTTCTAACTAATACCTTGCATTCACTAAACACCTCAGTAACAGCAGGATCCTCTAGTCATTCCTTTACATACAAAGGATCGCCATCACTCTTTTGCCCCTGCAGCATTCATGAGTTATGGGTCTTTCAAATGCATGAAAGAAATGCTGTAACTCACTGTCACTGTTGAGATATAATGAGATTATAGAAAGGATATTTTTCATTTTCAGGCCGAATTGTTACTACAAATCTCAAAGGATTAACCCTCTGAGCAGAGAGCAATCCTGGCTTTTGTACTTGAACATATAGGTTTTGAAGAGCATACATCTATATTCAAGCACTGAAGCTGTTACTACAACTATTTGTAAACAACTGCACCAAAATGTGTAGTGTGAGTCGAATTTCAAATACATTTGTACCAATAGAACACTCTAAAAATGTAAAACTTAACCAGGAATTAGTCTTTACTGATAGCACAACTAAATTTTGAAGATGTACCCACTAATTTATCTTGGTAACATTTTCAATTAGATTAGGTAAACAACGAATAATTTTTAATCCACTTTAAACATTTTCACCAAATTAGACTTTACAATTGCACAATATGAACTGCTTTTCCACAATGTGTTTGAGAAATTTGGTCCTGAAGATAATAGTGGTGTTACATTAAACAATAAGCTAACATTACCTTCATATATCTAGACTTCCTCTGCCTAGCTACGCAGGTTTATAGCAAATTCTGACCACAGAAGAACTAATGATCTGCTCACATAATACCAGAATTAATTTCAATAAAATTATTAATCAATAAACTGATATTACAAAAACACATTAATAAGGTTAAAATTATTGTGTAAACCAGTGTGCAAGGTATAGTTTGTGTATTGTACGGCAAAATAATCCATTATGTTGTCTTTTACACTTGGAGAGCTGAATTTTCACAATAATGTGCACTGTAATTTTAAATAATGGGTTATAGAAACAATACCAAATCATGTCAGCACTCTGAGCTCACCAGATGACTGATTAGAATTATCCTCAGTTAAATTTGATTATTTTCTAGCTCTTGGAAAAAATATTCTGAAATTCTTGAGGGTCCATCAGTACATTAATTAGCATCATCCCTTGAATAAACTAAGCAAACTCATTGTACAAGAAAAAAATTACAGATGGACAGGGTTGTACGTAATCCCCGGTGCACAAATAAAACATGCAGAACACGAAGGTCTCAGGAATGCTTCGTGTCTACACATGGATGTTTGAAGGAAAACTTCCTTTGGTTTGTCTCACTGCTTCTAACTCAGGTGGGAGGAACTTAGTTTTTCGTCCGTCTTTTAGATAGTACAAAGTTGACATTGGCAAAAGAAAATATAGGTTAGGCTCGATCATATCGTTCAAAATGGTCAAATAGACTGCTGGCACTTAGCGATGACTGACAAAAGTTGGGTCATGTATCAAAGAAAACTTAGTATGTGTGGTTCTGTACCACAGCAAAAGCCAGTGACTTTAGGAGAGGAGAGTGGAAACCCACACAGGGGAAAGTATGATCAGAAACCAAACGGGAAGCAATTAACTAATCAACTGACAAGATTTCAGCAAGAGAACAAAGGGAGTATTGCAAGGAGAAAACAGTGATAAATGTCACCTTGATCCACAAATAACATAGTTCCTTCTGATTACAAGAGTGGACACCAGTCTTCACCACTTAGACTAGTAATCTGATGAGTGAACATTATATGTTTATAGCATTTGGTTGATCTTAATTTCTTTGACACATTCCACCAGATGACCAGGCAACAAGGTTAAAATTCTCTCCCCAGGGTTATGAAGGCTTCCCTTTTATTTTTAAAATGTGTTTGGTACCCTTCCAATTTTCTAGGAACGAGACAGTGCAGACTGTCACCAGAGAGCTTTCAACCACCAACTCCAATTTCCTAAATTGTTTTCCAACCTGGATTTCCAGCAGCCTATTTACTTTCTTTCCCAACTCTTTGCTTGTAAATTTTAATTGTGAATGCTATAAAATTGTTAATTTCAAGAATTGATAAGAAGCAAATCTAAGTAATTGCAGAGTAAGCAGCTGCTATATTGCTCAATTGCACATCTATTTATTGAATAACAGTTTAAATATTTTTTGAACTTTGCTGTACTGTAAAAAAATTGCTGCTACGAAACAAAGTAAATGTGGTTTAAAAAAAACTGCAGCAACGTCTTCTTTTGAAATAACAAAACATTCACAACAAAGTCAGAATTTAGTAGAACAGACTTTTCTTGTTACTGCAATATTTTAAGCATCTATCCTCAATGTGAATCCAATTACAGGGTTTGTCGTTCTGTCAAAGAGTACATACTCAATACCTATTTGTTCTGATTTTAATCACTATCAGGAAGGGAGTACGCTAAAGGTTTCTCTCTCATTCCCCATTATGATATTGGGACATTCAGAGTGCAGGGAGTATTGGGGGCAGGGGCATCTGGCAACATTGGGTGCTGATAGTGTACAACTTTATTACATTTATATTTGCACCTTAATTTTGCTCCTGCCCTCGAATGATTACAGCATACTGCTATTCAAGAAATAAATATGGAAAGCACAGTGGTGATCAGGACAACAAAGGACTAAACATTCCTCCCTTGGCACAAAAATAAGAGATGCACAATGCAGTGTATTTCGTTTTAAATTACATTCAGGAATGAGTTGTGTTTCCTCATCATTATATAGTATATTTTTGGCTGGATGAATTACAAACTAAATAAACAGCTTTGTTAAACAGCTGGAACCATAATAAGGGCTCTAAAAACTTCTTTCAGCCTCCAGTCAAATGCATAAAGAGGCACATTTTCACTTTGGAAATGCACATTGTGACTTTGGAATGCACATTGTGAAGAGATGGGCAGGAAAAGGCAAATATCCAACTTATAGCTAAAACGATTCCCTTGTAGGTAATACAGACTTGGCTCCTTCCATCACAAGCAATTAACATGTTTGCTTTTAAACCTATAACTAACTAACATTTAAGAGGAAGACCAAAGGGCTCGCTTTGTTATGACACGAAAGATCAATTTAATGCAGCATGAAATAAAAAAAGCCACTCCCTCCCTTCAGGTCTTCCTCACTTTCATCTGTCTCAATTTAGTGCAGGTTAAACCTAAAAGGATTCGGTTGCCAATAAAAACTCTCTTCACCTGCAACTGGTTCGATGACATATAAATATATAGACAGGAATAAGGCTGATTTGGTAGTTTATGATGTTTATAACCAAGTGTCAGTATCATACTTGGCAAAATTGTGAGTGAAAAACTTCAAATCAACTGAAAAAAGCAACACGTGGCAATCAGACTGTCAACTTCAGCCCTAACAACTCACATTTATATAGCATATAATTCTATCTACAGTGTCATAAAACATCCCAAGGTGCTTCAAAAGAGCATCGTGAGGCAATGTTTGACACCCAGTCATAATGGGGGAGGCCAGGGAGGATTTTAGAAGACAAGAGAGAGAAAGATAGAGAAGAGAAATACTATTAGATTTGTTGCTTCAGATTGCAGTCCAGCAACTTTTGCTGGAAACGTGCTCAAGAATATATTGGTTCTGGACAATACTATACTTGGCTGCAATGTCCTCTGTAGTACAATAGTTTGCCAATACTCATTGACTTAGGCTACTATGTGAAGGAGAGGGTTGCCATTTAGCAAGATGCTGATACTTGTGGTTCTGTTACGCAGCCTCAGTCAAGAAAAAACATTTAAAAAGTAATTGTTTGGTGGAAATGGGAACATTTTCCCATCAAATCACAGATACTAATATTTCTATTCTCTCACCAAAGTTAGAATGTGGTTCACCTGTAATTCTCCATTTTATGCAATGGAGGAGGCGAGAGAAAAAGGAGAAGTGCTTATTAGAAACAGGGAGGCACTGCAACCCTGCCAAGCAGGCAAATTAACAGCAGTGACAAAAATGGAAAATGCTGAAAATACTCAGGTCAGTGAAGTTTCATCAAGACTAGGAATTGTGGTAAACTCAAAGCTTATTTTGATCACACTTCAGTCTTTGGGAGTGGTTTTGCATTTTTTTAAAACCAGAAAATTGGGACAGAACTGGATAGATGGTCGCAGGATGGAAAGGGCATTAACACTTTTTCAGCACTTAGGGTTTACTTATTAAAAAACAGCACCAATGGCGATTCCTCAAGGTTGATTATTTAAAATTATTTTCTGAGAAGAACAATATCAATACAGAGAAACATATTAAGGAGAAAAAGATGCATTTTCCCAAAAGCACTCAAATTAACAATCTGAGGTTTTCAAGTATTTTTCAACGGAGCCTGATTCTTTGGATTAAAACCCTGAGTATATGTTGAATTAACTTATAGTGAAAACAGGACCTTTAGTTCAACTTTTTAGCATCAGGTATATTTCTGAAATGCAACTAATACATAATTTATCAACCAACAAACTGGCACCCAATAGCAGTTTGGGATGAGCTTCATAACCGAAACATAACTTCAGAATTAAAAGTGTTAAAGCTGCCTACCTTCCCTGTCATAATCATCACGAGGTATTGTGCAACTGAAATTGTTCACGACTACAGATCAATCCTAAACAGTAACTGTGACAAATTTGACTTCAAAAAGATCATTTACGAGTATTTTGTAATAATTGAACAGGAGGTCTGCCTAAACATCTATTTCAAGAATTATTTGTTAAACACGAAAGCCTATGTGCAAATCCAAGGTGAAATGGGTGCCAGGTACGCAAATGAAGTGAGCACACCTGCAAATGCTCATCACACCACCATTCACATCAGTTATTGACACTGCTTTGGGCTTCCTGCAAACCAACAGTTGCTACTTGCTAATTTGATTACAATTTTCATAATGGTATAGTTGTCAGAATACCTCATTTGAAGCTAGGAATGAATACATCCAGGTAAAGCAGCATGAACTGCAGAAGGGAGAGCAAGATGTATCCTAAAGGCCGCAATTACTGCAACACTGCAGTGCTAGGGAGCATATCCTCTGGAATTGAAATTGGGAGATAGACTAACTAATTCTTTATACTGGTTTTGAATTAAAACCAATCTTTTTACATGTTTTCTAATTTACTGTAAAATTTGGACTTCTTACTGTGTGGATGATAATGGGTATTAGATAGGTGGGGGGGGGGTTGGGCGGGTTGGAATATTATATCAAAATAGAGTCCATAGAGGTTTATAGCCTGGAAACAGGCCCTTTGGCCCAACTTTTCCACATGCCACCCAGTTTTCACAATTAAAACTAGTACCATTTGACTGCATTTGGTCCATGCCCCTCCATACCTGTCCCATCCACGTACCTGTCTAAATGTTCCTTAAATGGTGAAATTGTACTCGCCTCCACCACTACCTGTGGCAGCTTGTTCCAGACACTCATCACCTCAGTATGAAAAAATTGCCCCTCTGCACCCTTTTTTTAATCTTTTTCCTCTCACCTTAAACCGATGCCCTCTAGTTTTAGACTCTCCTACCATGGGGAAAAGATGTTGGCTATCTACCTTATCTACGCCTCTCACAACTTTATAGACTTCTATAAGGTCTAAATGGAAGCTTTCATAATTGAGATGACAACTAGACTAGCTTGATTCAAGATACCCCTACCTTTAAATTGGCTTACTGCATTTCAATTGCTTGCTGAGATTAGTGGTTCTTGTAGATTGATTGGTTCGCTCAGGCAGTGCTGAGGGAATTTTTTTTATAAAAACACGGGAGCTTAGAGCACAAAGACCACAATATTTTATGTTACACTTCAGACACTGTGATTAGATTGACACGAGAAATTTATATAGCAACTAAATTCATGTTATAATACTTTTAAAGGTGTGATTGGAGCCTCTACAGCTACACAGGCTAAACACTTGGTGTACATTGCCCTGGTTCAGAGGGTCTCTATTACCTTTTGGTAAAGTCATCAAAATAATAGTTTGAGAATTGTTGAAAGGGGCTTTTCTCAAAAATCTAGTTTACTATTCAATCAGTGTTGACTATGGTGAGTAAAGCTGTCCCTTAGAAATTAAATTTGAAATTATGCATCTTAGTCAAAGTCTAGCACAATACATTTAATGTATAGCCTCAATGCAGTTAGAAAATGAAGGCTTTCATCATGTTTTCCAAATCCTTCAAACTCCTGTTCAACGTCTCAGGTCTAATTTCCAGGTGAGTCAGTCTGTGCTGGCCATCTGAGGTTTTTTGCTGGTGCTTGTTGCGGGAATGACATTAAATGTCTTCTGACCAGTTTTTGCAACATTATGGTCATTGTATGTAACAGCTGTTGACAGTGATGTCTTAACTAGTCAAGTTTGGCCATTACATGCAATTTTTGGCTGAAGCTGACAGATAAAAGCCATTATAACAACTTCCGTTAGACTTTCAAGAAACTGTCATTGACCAGCTCTAGCATTTGCTGACACTGAATAACAGCTCACTATTATATGTAGGATCTGTGGCTAATAATAGTGGCAACACTTAACATCTAGCTGGTTTCAAGATCATTCTTAGTTCTACAGCAGAAACAAGTACAGATCCATCACATTTCTTTAAAAGTAAACAGGACAAAAAAACAAACAAGCCAGAGGGTGGTCATTGGTTAGCACTGCCGCCAGGGACCCGGGTTTGATTCCAGCCTTGGGTGACTGTGTGCGCAGAGTTTGCACTTTCTTTCTGTATCTGCATGGGTTTCCTCCAGGTACTCCGGTTTTCTCCCACAGTCCAAAGATGAGCAGGTTAGGTAGAATGGTCATGCTAAGTTTTTTTTTTCTTTATTCATTATGGGATGAGGGCGTTGCTGGCTAGGCAGCATTCACTGCCCATCCCTAATTGCCCAGTGGGCGGTTACAAGTCAACCATGTCGCTGTGGGTCTGGAGTCACATCTAGGCCAGACCAGGTAAGGATGGCAGTTTCCTTCCCTAAAGGACAGTGAACCAGATGGGTTTTTCCGACAATCCACAACGGATTCATGGTCATCATTAGACTCTTAATTTCAGATATTTATTGAATTCAAATTCCACCATCTGCCATGGCAGGAATCGAACCCAGGTCCCCAGAATATTATCTGCGTCTCTGGATTAACAGTCCAGCGACAATACCACTAGGCCATCACCTCCCCATAATGTGCAGGGTGGGAAACGCTGCGTTAGGGTACGGGGTGAGTCTGAGTGGAATGCTCTTTGGAGGATCGGTGTGGACCCGATGAGCCAAATGGTCTGCTTCCATGCTGTAGGGATTCTACGTTGATCTATAATGATGATTGTTGACAAAAGCCGAGAATAGATTATGACGGCCCCTCCTTAACGTGGAAGCAAAAGGAAACTTTTTAACTTTGGAATATCGTGCAAAATAGTTGATAAATTGGTGGGAAGGGATTTTTAGCAGGATTTATTATAGATCATCAGGGAATATTATCAGTTTTACAACATTGCGCAAGATTAAAAATTATCCCTATCATTTGGGAGAGAGATGTAGAAAAGGGAAAAGATCAATGTACATAGTGACTACAACAACAGGTCAGAGGCTAGGAATATGGCAGCAAGTAACTCACTTCCTGATTTACCAAAAGAATGTATATTGTGTACAATGAAAATGACTCCTTTTTAATGTAATTTAACACTGATGATTTTGAACATTATCAACTCAGCTTTCCCATCATTATTTTAGTATAATATGCACTGTGCTGTTTCTTATTTCTGTCTCCATCCATCTGATAGGTCATAGTACATATTCAAAATAGGGGATAAGTCAGGTGCTGTAGCTCAAAGGCATCAACACTATTAGTCAATTTTAAATGAATTTCTTATTTTTTATTCACTCGTGATTTGTGGAAGTCACTGGCTGAGCCAGCAATTATTGCTCATCCCTTGAGCCCGTGATGTTGAGCTGCCTTGTTGAACCTCTATGCACTGTAGTTAGACCACAATGCTGTTAGGGAATGAATTCAGGATTATGACCCAGTGACACTGAAAGAACAGAGATATATTTCCAAGTCAGGACAGTAAGTGGCTTGGAGGGGAATTTGGAGGTGGTGGTGTTCCCATGTGCCTGATTTACTAGATGGTAGTGGTCATGCATTTGGAAGGTGCTGTCTACACAGCCTTGCTTAATTTCACAGTGTAGATAGTACACACTGCTGCTACTGAACATCGGTCTTAGAGGAAGTGGGTGCTTGTGGATGAGGCGCCAATCAAACGGGCTGCTTTGTCCTGGATGATGTTAAGCTTCTTGAGTGTTGTTGGGGCTGCATTCATCCAGGCAAGTGGAGAGTATTCCATCATTTTCCTCACTTATGAATTGTGGACTAACTTTGGGGCTTGAAGAGGTAAGTTACTCACTGCGGCATTCCCAGCCTCTGACCTGTCCTTGTGGCCACTGTATTTGTATGGCTGGTCCAATTCAATTTCTGGTCAACAGTAACCTCCAGGATGTTGATAAAAGGGAATTTGTGATGGTAATGCCATTGAATGTAGAAGGGCAATGGTTAGGTTGTCTCTTTTGGAGATAGTCATTTCCTAACATTTGTGCGGCAAATATGTTACTTGCCTTTTTATAGCCCAAACCCGGATATTGTTCAGGTCCTGCTGCATTGGTCATGGATTGTTTCAGTACCCAAAGAGTCAGGAACAGTGCTGAACATTATGCAATCATTGTTGAACATTCCCACTTCTGATCTTATGATGGAGTGACAGTCACTGATGAACCAGCTGAAGGTGATTGGGCCTAGGACACTACCCTGAGGAATCTCTGCAGAGATGACCCCTAAAAACCACAGCATTCTTTCTATGTGCCAGGCATGACTTCAACTAGTGGAGAGTTTTTCCCCTAATTTCAACTGGTCCCGATTTTGCTAGAGCATTTTTTTCCGCAGAAAACAATGTTAATGCCACTTGCTCCTGATTCCTGTGCCTTGCATAACCATGACTGCGAAATTCACAAAGTCCAATTTAATTAGACAGACCTAGGAGGTGCTGGTGTTTTATGTGTTGTGCAAGGCAAAAGCATTAGCTGCCTCTGGCATCAGAAACAAAACAAAATAAACAACTATGGGCCACATTCAGATGTCACTCTGCATGGACCTGAATAATGGTGAAATGATAAAATATCCCACACAAATTTCATGATTCAAATTCAACTCAATTAATTAAACAACATTTTATCAATTCATAAATTCATTGACTGATTTCATAATGAAATTAATCTCATTCAAATCATTTGCGTTTCTTTCCCTCGAGGTATTTGCACCACAATGAAAGCCATGCATTTTCATGTTTCAATGTAGGTCTGCTCCAAGACCACATCTTTACCTGGTTTTCTGCGAGCAAGTTTGGCAAGGGAACACAACAGTACATGGAGTAGTGAAGGAAAATGGAGTTACAGTATTCCAGAATGTCGTACTGTATTTTGCTCCCATCATGCACTGCACCATTCACCCTATTCATGGTTCTTTATTATGACATTTCCAAATGTATATTAACACTGAGGACAAATACATGTATTTATATAATGCTTTTAATGCAATAAAATACCTCACTGGAGCATAATTGAACAAAAACAACAAGCCAAAGGACACAAGGAGAAAAAACAAACTTTATCAAATGTAACTCTTGAAATGCATCTTAGAAGAGGGGGGAAGGAGGCAATTCCAGAGCTCAGGGTTGAGTCAGCTGAGGAAAGGCAGTGGCCTGCAAATCGTCATTCCTCTAACTTGGGTCGTTTATACACCTACCATCAGCACTAGTGTCTTCAGTCTCCTGGACACCAAACTATATGATTTCATCATGCATGCGCCTTTCCTTTGTTGTCCTCCTTAAAAATCAGCTACTTGACCAAGCTTTTGGTCAGAGTACTTAATATGATTTCCTTCTTTGACTTGCATCCTTATTTGTCAAATATAAATCCATGATGTTACTTATTATATAAACTAATTCTGAGTCTTTTGCATTACTGAAAAAATTTTATGATTCGCTGATTGTGACACTGAGGTCTTTGCAAAGTGTTATGTTCAAGATATACAATACACCAGAAATGTAATTTTAAAAATTATATCTGAATTTGAATATATTGCAACCAATGTAAATTTAGCTACATTCATTATTTATTTAATATATTACTGAATCTCACAAATATCTGAGACTTGTACTTAAATTTGCATAGGATTTCAGAAAATTGCCATTTGGATTCATGAAGCCTTTGCTGAATGATCTAATAAAGAATTTAATTTCTTTCATTTAAATAACCATTCCTTTAAATCACTCAAATAGTCACTAGCGTGCATGCTTGTGCTCTTCCACGGAGGAAAGCACACTTTGGGATAGACAGCGGTTTGCTGTAGAGTTAAGCTATTTGAGCTAATGACTACCTCTGAGAGGGAGCAGCTGTCACTGAACTGGAGTTAACGTCCTTTTCTGGCAGGAAAAGTTAGCAGGTAACACATCAAGGTTAAAGGTAGTGCTCACTGGAATTGCAAATCTCTTGCTTTACCACGTTTATCCTTTACCCTAGACCATCTTACACCACTTTACTGTTAATCCTTCTGTGACAACCTAAAGGTCAAAAGCAGAGCTCGCTTGCCCTGGGACAGCTATGCTTTTTTATTTTCATCCGTAGCACAAATTTATAGTGACCATGAAGTAGCTCAAGTAGTGGAGTAATGAACGTCATAAACCTGCCTAATAAAAATGGCATTCCAGTAGTATTACAGCAGGTCAGGCAAAGAAGAACATTTCATTAAAAATTCTCCTGCTCACCCAAGAGAGACGTAAAAGTATAATAATTTAAAATGGCTGAATGACACCATTAATGAACATTAATATTTCAAATCTTAGTAGTGTAAAATATTCCAGCTCCCCTACAGGATAAAATAAATAGTGTCGCTAAGCTGCTAACTTCACTGTATTTTACCTTGAACCTCGGGTCGCCTAGCAGAGCCCCTACTCTGCTCTGCAAAAAAAAGTTATTTTCAGAGCTTTGTAAGACAGGCCTATTGCAGGTCACTCGTGTGATTTATGGGACTGTAATTAGCCCTGCCTGACAATGATGAATACTATACACTAACACCTTTGTAGACCGCCTTGTTAAAGAACATCTGTAAGGAAAGCAAAGCTATAATTTAAGAAAACCTCTTAATTACAGTGGCATTGTAATGAATGTGCTCAGAACAGGCTTCCAGCTGTTCTTTCGAGAGGCGGATCAGACTGACAAATACAGCGGTGACACACTTCTGTTTAGATTTCTATCTTAACAGAAGAAAGAAACTGTAGCCTGTATCTCTCCCAAAACTATAATTTAGTTGAGCCGGAAAAGTAACTGGGGGATGAGAGGGAGAAGTGGACAACACAAAACACTTTTGAAAAGCAAAACCTGACTTCACTCATGCCTGCAAGCACCTGCGTCTCTTAAGTGCTTTAAACACACCACATCAACTAGTACATATTTTACTGAGTATTTGTTTATTTATAGCTGTACTATTCTCTGGCCTAAACGGAGACGAATGATCGAATCCGATGGTCAGTTGGTTTCCAATTCAACTTTTTCTTGTCCAAGAACAAATTGGAGCAATTGTTTCAATCAGAATTGTATTCAGCCATAATCCATGATGTCATGGCCTAGCAAATCCCTTTTCCTATTACTATCATCAAGCCAGGAGATCAACCTGTAATGAGAGGTGCAGGACAGTGTGCTAGTAGCATCATCAGGCATCCGTAAAAATTGGGTGCTAATCTGGTAAAGCTACAAAATTAGACTTTATGCAGGTTATGCAAAGGTAATATGCAAAAGTATGATGCAATAAATAGAATACAATCTATGAATCAGTTCCGACATATCCAGTGTGAATGGTGGAGGACAACTAAACAATCTGGCGTAAGAGGAACATGGCAGATTAGTGTAAAAGACAGGAAACATTTGCAATTGCTTTCACCCAGTAGTGCCAAGTGAATAATATATCTCAGCTTCCTCTTGAAGTTCCCATCATGGCAAATCTTCAAGCCAACTCAATTCTCTCCATGTGCGGAATCTTCTAACCACTGAACAATGTGGGGATTAGTGAGAAATCTGGGGGAATCATGAGATCAGCAGTAAGGAACTCTTGATGTTAAAAGCAAAATGCTCTATTTTCCAATCAAACTTGAACAGTGAAACAGACGTCTCATTGGTGAGAGGCAGGGGACCTATGCAGATGCATTAACATCCACATTATTACATCAATTTGCCTTACTGATACATAATTTCCCATTCTTCCACCTCGATTAGGAGTTAGAAGGGACAATACCTGATATGAAAGTCAGGGTAGTAACTTGGCGACTCCCGTTCACTGTTTGCCCTCCAATCCTTCATCTTGAACATTAGCCCCTAACATCATAGGCTACACTCCAAGGACAGCAACCAAATACACCCAGTCCACCAGGGTCTCCAGCTCCCCATTGGTAAAGCGAAGTAACAATTTCCCTTTATCCGACCTAACTGGGAAGAATACAACAGGTTGGGCGCTGTAGTGAATGGTGCATACCTAATGAGTTGCATATGGGAAGACACTGCAAGAAAATGTCTAGGACTAATGGAGAGCAAGTTCTCATGAAACCCTTGAAAAATGATACTCAGCCAAGTTTACAGGTTCCCTCTCATGGAAGGGAAGAGAATGGAATGCATGTGAACTTTTGGTAAAGATAGGGCTAAGGTAGCTGTGTAATGGTCTCTGAATCTGAATAAATTACTGGCACATTTCCCAGGTCAATAAAAATAATGTTTTAATGAAGGCAATATTAGTACTGAAGAAACTGTTAGAACTTTGGGAAAAGATACCTCAAACTGGAAAAATACACAACTTGTTCACATGCAATGCTGACAAATAACACTGAAAATTCCATTATTTCAACATAGGTAATCGAACGACTTAAAAAATAAGGTAACTAAAGCATCTTTCCAACTTTCCCCTTACTTTTCTCACTCTCAAATAAAGGATTTGGGAAATTTTCAATAATTATCAGCCACTTAGAGCCATAGACAGAAGTCACATGACACCAGCTTAAAGACCAACAGGTTTATTTGAAATCACAAGCTTTTGGAGCACTGCACCTTTGTCAGGACTACACCTGAAGAAGCAGTGCTCAGAAAGCTTGTGATTTCAAATAAACCTGTTGGACTATAACCTCGTGTCGAATGACTTCTGGCTTTGTTCACCCCAGTCCAAAACTGGGACCTCTACATTATAGAGCCACAGAATCAGAGTTATACAGCTTGGAAACAGACCCTTTGGTCCAATTCGTCCACACCAACCAGATATCCAAAACGTTTTTTTTTCTTTATTCATTCACAGGATGAGTGTGTTGCTGGCTAGGCCAGCATTTATTGGCCATCTCTAATTGCTCAGAGGGCAGTTATGAGTCAACCACACTGCTGTGGGTCTGGAGTCACATGTAGGCCAGACCAGGTAAGGATGGCAGTTTCCTCCCTAAAGGACATTAGTGAACCAGATGGGTTTTTTTCTGACAATCGGCAATGGATTCAAGGTCAACATTAGACTCTTGATTCCTGATATTTATTGAATTCAAATTCCACCATCTGCCGGGGTGGTATTCGAACCCAGATCCCCAGAACATTATCTGGTTCTCTGGATTAACAGTCCAGCGATAATACCACTAGGCCATTGCCTCCCCTGATTTAGTCCCATTTGCCAGCATTTAGCCCATATCCCTTCCTATTCATGTACCCATCCAGATGCCTTTTAAATGTTGTAAATGTACCCATCTCCACAACATTTTCTGGCAGCTGGCTCCATATACAGGCCGACTCTCTGCGTTAAAATGTTGCCCCTCAGGTCCCTTTTAAATCTTTCCCCTCTGAGCCTAAACCTATGCCTTCTAATTTTGGACTTCAATACCCTGGGAAAAAGACTTTGGCTATTCACTCTATTGATGTCCCTCATGATTTTATAAACCTCTTACAAGGTCACCATGCAGTCTCCAACACTCCAGGAAAAAAAATCCCCAGCCTATTCAGCCTTTCCATGTAGCTCAAACCCTCCAATCTTGGCAACATCCTTTGGACATGATTAGATTGATTAAATGCAAGAAGTCAAAATTCATAATAAGCAAGTGAAGAGCTAGTGAGAGTTATCTTTTTTGAAGTATGGTTTTATTTTAACTCATTAAATGTGATGATTATTTGTGGGATTTATTAGTACCAGTAAGGGTTTATATAATAGCTGCAAGGTATTTTCATGTTGGTAAGATAAACAAAGTAATGAATAAAGGTAAGGTGCGGTTGCTTTGGTCACGAGAATGCAAACTGGCAATGGAACTCCACAATGCTCCCTGTTTCCTGGATAACCATTTGTGCAGCCAGTGTTGTCAGTAGTAGCAGTTTGAACTCAGATTTGTAATTTGAGCAGCAGATGGAGTCACTACTGTAGTTCGGTGAGGCTGAGAGTGAAGTGGATAACATGTTTATAGATGTGGTCATTCTGCAGCTGATGAGAATGCAGGAACGGGGGAATGGGTCACCATCAGACATGTAGCCATTCATACTCTCCACAGCCAAGATATCGCAGAATACCTGGTGCCAACACCATCTTTAAAAGGCTGTTGTGCACTCACTCAAGCACTGTTTGTCTGGAGGAACTCTGCACAGATCGTGTTTGCCCCAGGCATGGTATATCGGGGAAATCAGTGTCCCATTTTGTGGGCAGGGACCTGGAGGTCCTGGTGAATGAGACGGTCAGGAAGAGGGACATCCTTTCCCACCTGACAAGCAGACAAGGCCACAATAAAAGACCATGCCAGCCTGGGTCAGTGTGGTCTCAGCCAACTTGAAAAATGCCCAACACTGTAGAAGGTCAATGGTCTTCTCCACTTCACCAACATAAGTGCCAACAGCTTCTCTCTGTTACCTCACACTCACTCAATCTCTGCTACTCACCCACCTCCCTTTGAGACCCATGCTCTACTACTTTCACTACTGACTCAAATATCTTCCCTCACTTGCTCTCACTCACCCTAATCCTCGTACTATTAACCCTGTATGCCCTCTGCCCTGCCTACTCACTCACTCACTCATGCAGGAAACACACCTTCTTTCCCCATCTATATCACACTAACAGCTGTACTACTCACTTTATCTCATTCATTACCTCCTTTTCTCACATTCCAGGAGGAAAATGTCCTACAACAGAGCAGGAAGAGTCAAATCAGGAGGTGCAGTGCATCACGTCTAGCTCCTCAGCCCCTGTGAAGAGAATATCCTGACTCTGATTGCCCCAAGTAATTGACTGACCATAAGACTGGTATCAGAGGCTACCCTTGATTTACAGTACCAGGACCCCCTCACTGAAGGCTCCCTCTCTTGGCTTGACTCTGCTTAGACTTTATCAAAGCCATTTGGTTAAAGTACATGCAGTGTGTTTGGCACCTACATTGCTGGTCGAGGAAGCAAAAAAGAGATTAATATAGCACCATGCCTCACAGTAAAATGTCCAGCCCTTGACTGCTCAATGCTGAAAACCATAACGATTATGGAGTTCTAAACAGAAAATCATGTTTACTTACCTCGCTGGAGCTTTTAGATGAGAAATTTGGGGGGAGCGGGGAGAGTGTGTTGATCAGGGCAATGCTGATCATGAGGTGTACATGGACTTTCAGAAAACATTTGATAAAATGGCATTCAATAGACTTGTGAGTCAAGTTACAGGTCATGAAATAAAATGGACAGTAGCAACATGAATACGAAATTGGCTGAGAGACGGGCAATAGAAAGTGGTGGTTCATGGATGTTTATTGGTCTGGGGAAAGTCTGCAGAGGAGTTCATGAGAGATCAGGGTGGAGACCCTTGCATTTCTCTATAAGTGCTAATGATGTAGACTTCAGTATGCAAGGCAAAATTTCAAAATTTTCAGATGATGCACAATTTGGGACAATTGTAAATTGTGAGGAGGATAGTGTGGAACTTCAGAAAGATTGATAAGTTATTGGAGTGGATGGACAGGTGGCAGATGAAGTTCAATATGGAAAACTATGAGGTGATATATTTTTGTTGGAAGATCATGGAGAGACAATGTAAAACGAGGAGAACTATTCTAAAAGGGATGTAGGAGCAGAGAATCTTGGGTCTACATGTTCGCAAGTTATCAAAGGTGGCAGAACATATTGAGAGAGCAATTAATAAATCAAACAGTCTTCTCAACTTTATTAACAGGGGCAAAGAGTACAAGTGCAAAGAGGTGTTATACTTGTACAAGACATTAGGTCAGCCTCAGCTAGTGTATTATGTACAGCTGTGGCACCACATGATAGGAAGGATATCAACGTGTTGTCGAAAAAACAGAAGAAATTTGTGAGAATAGTTCCAGGGATGAGGTACCTCAGTTTATGAAGAAAGAATGACGAGACTGGGACCGTTTTCCTTGGAGAAGGGAAAAATTGACAAAAGATTTCAAAATGAGAAGTAACAAACTTAAAATAATTAATAAAATGAGGAAAAATTATTTGAAGGAATGCATTTTCATGCAGTGAGCTGTTCGGGTCTGGAAGGCGCTGCCTGAGAGTCTAGCAGAAGAAGCCCCATTGAAGCTTTCTAAAGAGAATTAGATGGTTATTTGAAAAGGAACAATGCGCAAGGTTATGGGGGCAGTGAAGGAGAATGTCACTGAGTAAATCGCTCAGTTGGAGAGCTGGCATAGATAGGATGTGCTGAATAGCCGTCTGCTGACCTGTAACAATTTTGCGATTCTGAAACTGGACAGCAGCTTGAACAATCCTAGTAGCACCAGGCCTCAGGGGGGAAAGTCAGGAGTGAGAGAAGACCCACGGAGATCGTCAATAGCAAGCGAACACAGGTCAGTCTCAGGTTTTTAAGGGAAGAGGAGTGGATAATAGAAGGTGGGGGAGAAGGGAGTGGAGACAGGATATGAAGCCCAGGTGAGAAGGACGAAAAGGGTATGGCACGGAATTGCACACTGGGCAATCCCAATTGTCATACCCAGTCCCTTCTTTCCTACCTTTTCTGTCCAGCCCTTTTAAAACAGCTTTTGCACTCTGATTGCCCAGGATTTTGTTACAGTGCAGGCAGATTGTTGGCTTTGCAAAGAACTAAATTTTCACTTCCAATTTCAGAATTCACTCAAATTATTGATATCAACATTTCAAACTTCATCAAATTATACTGGTGAAGGTGAAATATCTGTATTGCTATCACACAGAACAAATGTCACACACCAGGATAGAAGCGCTGTATTTTTTAGAAAGTCCTTTCAATCTGCATTAAAAACACAGTTGATAGCCTAAAAAATAACACTTTCTTGAAGTGCAATATAACTTGGGTCAAAATGTTGTGGCAGTGCAAGCAGTACAAAGTCCATATCATCTAAAAGCATTTTAACAAAAAAACATTAATAAGCAGCCAAATGATGGTTTTAAGATGCATACTGTTTCAGTATTCTCATTCATTTGACACCAATTACAAAGCAGTTTTGCTAATGAAACACATTCAACTAACTTCCCATATTCTTATTTGACTAATGTCATGTAGACGGTCAACTTCCCAAGGTGATCCAAATGATTTGGCTCAACCTACACTAACCAACTGAACAATATAACTATCCTGCTCCCTGCACAAGGTCAGCAGTCCCTTGCTGTCCACCACCCTCCCACACCTCCCCAGTGAGCCGATGTCCAGTTCAGGCTTCAAACTTTCACAATAAAACACTTCCTTTTGTTGAGATCAAACAATTCAAACTACATCCACTATAAGGAATAGAAATAATCAACAATTCCAAGAATGCAATTCTAATGACTCCAGAAGCTAAGAAAGTTAAGAAATAATCATTTTCTTTATTAGTTATATCAATAGAATTTTCCAAATAATTATATGCAGAGTAAATAAAAAATTGTTTCTCACAGCCTACTGAACAAATTCAACAGCTGCTGTGGCATAGACTCTGGATCAGAAAATTGCCAAGTTTATGCTGAATAGTTTAACATTGGCCCAGATAGCAACTGAGGTGTCCTCAGCACTCTAGGTTAAGGGAAGAAAGAAAATCATCTCATTCCTGATCACAATCCAGGTGCCTGCTGCAAAGGTAGTAGGAACTTCTTTCTGAAGGAGGGTCTAGGCCCGAAACGTCAGCCTTCCTGCTCCTCTGATGCTGCTTGGCCTGCTGTGTTCATCCAGCTTTACACCTTGTTATCTCTACCTGCTGCAAAGCGCAGGTTTTTGTTGGACAATGAAAGAAAATGGAACTCTGCAATAATGCTCTCCATGGATCAGTAGCCTACCTTTAGTCACTTGGTTGCACATTTGGAAGGGTTGATTGGGTATGAGGGATGGCTGAAGGCATTGTTGGAGTTGCATATCATTATAAAACAGTGACTGCAGGGAAGGAATATAGCAACAAAAGAGGTAAATCAGATTCATAAAGTATTGAGAGTTAACTCTGTTAAAAACAATACAGTGGTAATTGAAGATCTAAGGCATTCTTTGTCGGGTAAGTTATTGACCTCAGCTGGGCCTTTTATGTGGATGCCAGCAAGTTTTTTTAGGAAGGAGCGAACAATCATGAACAGATTCACAAGATTTGCTAAATAGAAACCAAAAGAACTGCAGATGCTGTAAATCAGAAATAAAAACAGAACTTGCTGGAAAAGATCAGCAGGTCTGCCAGCAACTGTGAAAGAAATCAGAGTTAACATTTCAGGTCACTGGACCCAAAACATTAACTTTCATTTCTCTCCACAGAAGCTGCCAGATCTGCAGAGCTTTTCCGGCAGCTTCTGTTTTTGTCACAAGAGTTGCTACTTGACCACAAACTACATTACAACAAAGCCTGTATCGTTTATATCTAATGCTCACATGTGGAGCTTTGTTCTAGGAATGCATCAAGACTGCAAAACCCTAGATGATTTCAACCTCCAAACGGATACATCTCTAGCCAAGGGACAAAGTTAATGCACAACATAACATAGCAAATCCAATTAACGAATGACTCAACATGTCTGAATTTCCTGTTGCTAAAATGAACACGTTCTCTCATTGACAATTAAAGAAAGATTTCAGACTATGCACTATGCCTTTAGTCAGTCTTTTCAGGTTTAACTGCAAACACCTTATATTTTGGGAGATTTATGCCAAAATGTCATAATAAGAGAATAAATGGTTTAAGAAAAGCCACTGTAGTTCAGCAGGACTTTTTGATTCCATTTTTTTTGCAGATGGAAGATACAGGCAAATTGCAGCGGATTTTTACAATTTATTTACATGCTCCTTGATTAATTTTGTGTTGTACTTTTAATTAATGCAATAAAATGGTCAATGCTAGGTCTAGGGCAATCACAGACTTCTTAATCTGAGGGCTACCTTTTTTGATTTTCAGGGCTATCAATTGATTCACACCAATTCCTTTATTGGTTGATGCAGTTATGTAGTAACATTAGTTGCTGTATTCGTGTTGACATAGAGAGTATTTGGGCTCAAACAGAAGCAGAATTAGAAGAATTAATCAATTTCATCAATAATGATCAATCTCAATAAACTTTTAAGCTACAGCACACAGGAAAGCATTAATTTCTCAGAAGCCAACTATTTAAATCAACACAAGATTATGGGCGTAAGTTAGCAACAATTTCTTTTTTCAAAATAATTTGCATACATGTATGAGGAAGTGGTGGTGTAGTGGTAATGTCTCTAGATTGATGGTAATCCAGAGCCCCATTCTTATACTCTTACTTACTTGAAGGTGGTGAAATTTGAATTCTGTAAGATTTGGAATCAAAAGAGCTAGTCTAATGGTAACCAGCTAATCATTGTTGTTTGTTGTAAAAACACACCTGATTCAATAATGTCCTCAGGGAAGGAAAACTGCTGTCCTTACTTGGTCTGGCTAGTAATCCAGATTGCAGCAATGTGGTTGACCCGTTACTGTGCTTTGAAATGACCCAGCAAGCCATTCAGGTCAACAGCAATAAGTTATGTGCAATAAATTCTGACCTGCAACATCCACACTGCATCTCAAAACATAAAAAAAAAAAAAAATCACACAAAAAGTTATCACTGTGAACATATTTTCTGCCAACTGGGTGAGGTCACAGTTCATGTATTTTTATGGCATGATCACAAAGCTGGAATATTTTAACAAGGCAGTTACATCACTTAGCTTGGTTGGCCAGATGGCTAGTTTACAATGCAGAATGACACTAACAGCAGGAGTTCACTTCCTACATGGCTGAGGTTACGACAAGGACTCTCCTTCTCAATTGCTTCCCTTCGTCAGTGGCATGGTGACTCTCAGGTTAAAACACAACAAGCTGTCCCTCTTTGTTGAGGGAGGAGCCCTATGGTCTGGTAAGATTATGGTGACTTTAAGTCTTTTAATTACATCTTCAAATGTAAGAACTGACACCAGGTGAAGATGGCAGATTTAATTCAATGAAAGACATCAGTGAGTCAGATGGGTTTTTCCAACAATCGACAATGGTTTCACAGTCATAAGTAGATTCTTAATTCCACATATTTTGTAGTGAATTCAAATGCCACCACCTGCCCTGGTGGGATTTGAACCTGGGTTCCCAGAACATTAGCTGAGTTTTTGGATTAACAGTTTAGTAATAAGTCCACTAGGCCATCATTTCCACCACTCTCTCTCCCAATTGCCTTGTGGCTTCCTGGTTTCACCACCCACTTGTGGCTTCTCAGGCTCCCAACAGCCTGCTTCCAGGTTCCCATCAGCACCCTTGTGGCTCGCCAACCTCCATGTGGTCTTTGCTGTCTCCCCATCTTCCTTGCAACCACCCCATTCCTGTCATTCCCTCTTGCAGGCCCCCCTCCATTCAATACCTATCCCCAGACAGACAATCATCTTGGCAGGAAGGCAGCTCTCCACTCTATCTCCTGGTATAGGTAAAAATGATATTCCTAGCCCTGGTTCCCCTCCTGGCCTCAGAAAAAAAACAGCTGGCTTATGGCCCTAATCTTTGGCATCCTGCTACTAAACCATGGCTCTTGGTCTTGGCACTCAACCTCCCACTACCCCAACAACTTGGTTCCAAAGAAGAGTATTGCAGGACTCAAAAGTTTAACACTCCTTTTCTCTCCACGGATACTGCCAGACCTGCTGAGTTTCTCCAGTACTTTCTGTTCTACATTATTTTCATCACATGCGCAATATTTCCAAGTTCTGCACCATTCACAAATTTTGACATTATTTCCTGTATACCAAGATCTAGATCATTAATATACAGGTAGTCTATGGGTTGTGAACATGTTCCATTCTCAAGTTTATTTGTACAGGACGTAATTTGGAACACAATGTCGGGCAATATAAAATAGCTGTTCATAAGTCTAAAGAAATTTCCTATGTCAGATCTTAAAAATTAATATTAATAGCCTCCTATATAGGATTGTGTTTCTAAGTATGAATATTCCTCAGTTGGACATTCATAAATCTGGGACCTTCGTACATCAGGAAAAGCAGGGGCTCTCACACCAATGGCTAAGAAAAACCACTATAAACCTTTCACCAGTTCCAAAAAAAACCACTGTTCATCACTACTATTTCCTGTCAATCAGGCAATTTCATATTCATGATGCCAATGTCTCATTTATTCTTTGAACTCCAGCTTTGTCTTAAAGGTACTGTATCAAATGCCTTTTGGAAGCCCACATGCAGCACATCAACAGTACTACACTAGTCAACCCTGTTACCTCAACAAAAAACTCTAGCAAGTTATTTGAACTCCTCTGTCCTTAACAAATGCACGCCAGCTTTCCTTAACTAATTTGCATTTGTTCAGGTGACTGTTAACTTTGTCGTGAATTTCTAAAGCATTCCCATTACCATTTTTAAACTGACTGACTTGTAGTTGATGGTCTTCATTTTGCACCATTTTTGAACAAGATGTAACACTTGCAATTCTTCAGCCCTCTGGCACCACCCATGTCTAAGTCAGATTACCAAAGTATGGCCAATAGCTCTGCAAGTTCCAATCTCACTTCCTTTGATATCCTTGGATGCATGATAACTGGTTCCTGCGCCTTTCCAACTTGACACATCCAATACCAACTCCTTAACAATTTTAAACAATGCAAATAGGTTCTTGTAATGCAATGGTAATGTCCTGACCTCTGAGCCAAAGGACCTGGGTTCAATCCCCATCTGTTCTAGAGGTGTATGTGAACATATTGACTAAAAACAGCTAAACACTGCAAGTATCTGCACGATCCTCTCTTTCGTTTATGACCTTGACAGCTGCATCTTCCTTGGCCAAGACAGATGCAACATATTCACTGAATGTTTGGCCATGTTCCCTGTCTCCATGTGTAATTCCCCTTCTTGGTTTCTAATCAGCCCCATTCCTTCTTTTACTATTTATATGCATATAGATGACATCTAGATTCCCTTTTATGTTAGCTGTTAGTCTCTTCTCATACTCCGAGTCTAAAGGGAAATCGAAAAGAGAAGCTTCTCTTACTTGTCTTTTCGATTTCCCTTTCAACTCTACGTTCTGGCCTGGTTCTCTTTACATCTCCTTACAAATAGATATCTGTCGTAAGCACATCTTTTCTGCGTCATCTTAATCTCTATCATTTCAGTCATTCAGGGAGCTCTGGATTTGTTCTCCTTTTCGGAAAAATACCTTAACTATGCCTGAACTTTTCTTGAAAAGAGGCTAATTGTTTAGTTAGAGCTTTGCCTGTTAATAGTCATAAAGAATTACAGCATGGAAATAGACCTTTTGGTTAACTCATTCGTGCCAACCAGATTTCCCAAAGTAAACTAGTGCCACTTGCCTGCATTTGGCCCATACCCCTCTGAACCTTTTCTATTCACATACTTGCCCAAATGTTTTTTTTTACATGTTGTAACTGTACCTGTATCTACTTCTTCCTTTGACAGTTCACTGTACATACAAACCACGCTGTGTGTGGAAAAAGTTGCCCCTTTAGGTCCCTGTTAAATTTTTGTCTTCTCACCTTACAATTATGCCCTCTAGTTGGAACTCCCCTACCTTTGGGAAAAGACCTTTGCTATTCTCCTTATCTATGCCCCACATGATTTCATTCACCTCTATAAGGTCACCTCTCAACCACTGACACTCCAGGGAAAATAGTCCCAGCCTATCAAGCCTCTCCTTACAACTCAAACTCTCCAGTCCCAGTAACATCCTTGTAAATCTGTTCTGCACTCTTTCCAATTTAATAATATCCTTCCTACAGCAAGACAACCAGAAATCTTTGATTCTTTGACTCCAGTTCATCCGTGCCAAATCCATTCTGACTCCAAATTGTTTTTTCCCATTCTAACCCTGGATTGGTCCTCGTCCTTTTCCACTGACAAACCATGTATTATGATACAATGATCACCATCTCTGAAATGTTGACCTACTGTCACTTGTCTATATTTTTTTCAGGTTATACACTATCCTCCTATAGTTCACAACATTTCCAAGTTTTATATCATCCTCAAATATAAAAATTGTTCCCTGTACATTTGGTTCTAGGTCATTAACAAAAATTAGGAAAAGCAGAGGTTTTCTGGCAGGGTTTTTTTTCGCCAACGTAAACCTGTTTTTTATAATGACCATTGTCCCCTTAATGTTTTGCTACTGTCACTTGATTCGCATGGCACACTTCACTCATGATAACCAAGTCCAGTAACAACCCAATGAGGAAGGCGACACTGATGTACAGCTGCAGAAAATTGTCTTGGACACACTTTAGGAATCTTACCAGATTCTGCCCTTTACTGTGATAATGGTAAAGTGCCCCATTGCAACAGCTCTAAATTGCTACTTTTCTCTGCAATTTCCTTGCAAATTTGATCTTCCACATCCTTCCATGCGCTGGTATAGACTACATTGAGCAACATAATTCCACCTTTCTTGTTCCTCCATTTAGGCCAAATAGATTGTCCTTGCCCCCTCCGGGACATCCTCCCTCTCCTGCATTGCAATGCTCTCCTTAATCAATACTGATCCCTCTCCTATTTTTCCTTTCCTGATTGTATTCAGGAATATTTAACACCCAGCTCTGCCTATCACTGTGCCTGCTTTCAGTTATCGTTACAGTTTCCATGTGGTTATTTCAGTTTGCACATGGGTTAATTCCCATACTCCATGCATTCACACGCAAGCACCGCAACCCTATGTAGACTTCATTATTTACTCTCATACCGAATCCATCCAATGTCTTACCATTGTTTACTCTATTTGTTTCTTCCAATATTCTTCGCACTTGGTATCTCTCTCCAGTATTACTTTATGGCTTCCACATCTTGGTCAAGTTAATTTAAACCCTCCCCAAAAATACGAGCAAACCGGCCCACAAACAAATTGGTTCTGGTTTTACTCAGGTGCAATCACTTCTGTCAATGATAGGTTCTTTCACCCATAACTCATCCACCATCTCTTCAGCCACACGTACACCTGCTCTTTCTTCCTATTGCTATACTTATTTGCAACAGGCACAAGGATGAATCTCAATTAAGATCAATATCACCACTCAGTTCTGAGGAAGGGTCACTAGACCCGACACATTAACTCTTTTCTCCATCACAGATGCTGCCAGACCTGCTGAGCTTTTCCAGCAACTTTGTTTTTGTTCACCACTCAGCTAATGTTTGCTAACTCAGTGAATTCCTACTGTAGGCATGATATAGAAAAATGATTTTTTCAATTCTTGTTTCCTAATGGCTTATGTTTTATATAATTAGCACTTATGGATGATAAGTTGGATACAGACAATATTTTAGCTCCGACAAAAACTGAAATTGATGGAGAAACTCAACAGGTCTTACAGCATCCGTGGACAGAGAGCAGAGTTAATATTTCGGGTCCAGTGGCCCTTCTTTGGATTGGCTGTGCTTGCTGCCAGTTGAATACAACATTATTAAAGTGCATGCGGCTATAATAGGGTATTTGTGGAGAGGTGACTGGGATTTGTGGTACTTTTCTGGACTGGCTTCAGCTACCCACTGTATAAAATCGCTGAGTCTCTGAAGAAAACAAGGAAAAATAAAATCAGTTTCAGTATCATGCACCATATCACGTGCAATAGGACTAAAATCTGAATTACTAACCTATTTTCTTTTTGATATGGCGTTAAAGTATAGGTTATACTCAGAGGGTACGTTTCAATAGAGATTTACTTATTTCAAATGACAGGTGCTCAAACTTTACAGTTACAGTCCTCTTTGAAATTCAGTAATCATCTACATGGCTTAAGTTCTATCATCTCAAATTCCTCGTAAACCACATTTTCTGACATTTATTACAGTCCTTCACATTATTCATTTCAGCAATCTTTATGAACATTTAAATGAAAAAAAGTATGCAGCTATAGTTTCCTAATAGCTGTATATAATACATGATGTGTGAAACAGCTTTAAATGTGCAACAATGCTGAAGAAAATATTACACGACTGTCTTTTTTCTCTTAACCAAATTATATCTCATTGCAAACAGGAAAAACATTTTTGAATCCCTTAGTGTACCATCTGGAAGCATAATTATGCATAAAAATTGGCAGAGTATAATACTAGAATGAAAACTGCAATATTAAAAACAAATAAATTTAAAAACAAATGTTTACACAATTATTTTTGAAAACTCAATGACTTAGCAACAGCAGCTTGTTACACTACCTTGAGATTAGATCATGGTGACATAAGGAAACATTCTTCAAACTCTAATGTGGCACTGAGGCAGGAAAGAGGGACACCATATGTGCCTCTTACACAGACACGATGATGTAGGAATACACGAACAGGGAACAAGAGTAGGCCATTCGGCCCTTCCAATCAGCTATGTCATTCAATAAGATTTGATTTTATTCTCAACCCTTGTTTCCTGCATATTCCCAATGATCTTTCAGCCCACTGATCATCAAGAATTTATCTTTTTCTGCTTTAAAATATTTAAAGGTTCTGCATCCATGCTTTTTGAAGAATGCCTTTTTGAAATACTTGTAACCAGACTGGAAAAAAAAGTATAAATACATTTAATGAATATTAATGATTTTCTTGATCCTATACTTTAATAATGTCAAAGTCAGATTTGAGAGAGGAATGGAAAATTCAGAATTGATTGGGCAAAATCAATACTGCTGATGTAACTTCCTAGGCTGTACTGAAAACAGAGCAGACTTTCCAAATAGTTGTTCCAATAGCTTCCTCTCAATGGCAAGATCATCATTTGCTATTTTTCAGTCCTAGCTTAGCTCAGCTGTAATAATCTCAACTCTGGGTCATAAGGTTATAGCTTCAAGCTCTATTCTAGGATTCAGACTCATCAATGCAGTACTGGAGTGCTGTCATATTGCCACTTTTGGAAGAATAGTAGGGGAATTCAGCCAATTTTCAGGTCAACATTTACCTAACTTTCAACAATGGCTAAAACAAATGAAATGTTAACGTTTTTAACAGCGTTTATTTTAAAGAATCTGACAGCATCCATACTGCTTGCTATGAGTGGTGACCAATAAAATGTGATTTGTTAAGCACTTTGGGACACTAAATAAATGCAAATTATTTCATTATAAAAAATATTTATCATTACAGCTTGGCATTCTCCATCAATGAATGGCCTGCAGCAATTAATTCAATCAACACAGTTACAAATGACCTGTATCGAAATGCCTATCCTTCCAGATATAACCTCCGGTCACTATGTAAGGTTCCATCTAACATTCAATTCAACAACGAAAATAAAATCTGGGACGTACTGCCCCAAAAGTTTCCAATGAAATCTTCTAGTAGGAGCCATGCAATATTCTTATTTAGATTCCCCACTAACTTAAATAACAAGTAATTTGTGATAACGTAGCATTCATTAATAGAAATGTTAAAAGCAATCTAGATCTGGAAGTGAAAGGCATTGAAAAAAACAAAAAAAAATTGCAGAAAAGGGCGGAAAAGAAAGAGCTTGAATGAGTCATATTTGAGAGGCTCAATAAATAGTAGTCATATTCAGGTGGATCCAAAAGTGCTGAAGGCAATTTAGGAAGTGGAACAGTGGAGTTTAAGGGATAAAAATCTTAGTTACGGTATTATTTCTGATAAGCAAACACAATTTGTGTCAAGGTTGAGCAGCTGAGAAAAAGTCCAAGAACAAATTTATCATTGGGTACAAACTGTATTAGCTCATCTCAGCCATGTTTACTGCCCTTTCAGTGCTGCACTGAAAACTGATTAAACTCAAGCACAGTGATGGGGAGTGAGAATCCTGACAGCCATGCTGCTCGACTATCAACATTATAGTTACAAATAGGTTTTGTATAACCAGACTGTCCTTGATTGAACCGGAACATGCTCAAATATTAAAAAATTACATAACAAATAGACTTTGAAGCATCAAATATGTTTGCATTAAGTGGCCATTTCCTGTTTCCTTTTAAAAGCCTCTGTCTTAGCCTGCTCCTCGAGACAGAAAGCAGTAGCAAGGGTGAGTTTTACCATCTCTCTCTCTCTCTCTCTCACACGTGTGCGTGCTCTCTCATGTGAGCCATTTTTATGAAATCAGTCTCATGAATAAAGAATTGCTCCTCATGAAGAAGTGAGAGCTTGCCTAATTTGACAGCGCAAAACAAATGGGAAGCTGGCTGAAATCATTCCGTTTCAAGGTGACACTAAATGAAAGAGTCAGCAAAATCTTATTGGTATGCAGGGAGAGTCAGCACAGTCATCGGACATGAGATTACACTGAATTGAGGGAGTCTAACTCCATTAATTTTAAACTGGCAGAGGTGGTGGGGGGGAATGGAACAATATGCATTATGTATTTGTTACAAAACTATCATGTCAAAATGATACTTAGCGATAAATTACACTGTTATCAGCAGTCCAACACCGCACATATTAATAATTCTGTATCTATCAGGCGAGCAGAAATGTGATGGAGAATCATGCACTCACCTGCACCATTATTTTTCAAAGGAAATATCATGGTTGACTGCACACGTATAGAAACATCTCAAGAAATGCACCTATACAATACTGAAAGGTCTTTCTATTATTCAGTTTTAAAGGAATAGCTATACAATAGGAAGGTGACGATGCCATTGGAAATCTGAAACAACTGCAGCATAAAATCTGTAATGTACTAGAATGAATCACTAGTAGGATTTTTACCTTAAATATTTTACATTTCATTCTCAACAGCTTTGAGCTTTACATACTTTAAGCATCAAACAACGGCACAGTGGTTAGCTCTGCTGCCTCACAGCGCCAGGGACCCAGGTTTGATTCCAACCTTGGGTGGCTGCTGTCCGTGGGGAGTTTGCAAGTATCTCCCTGTGTTTATGCTGGGTGCTTCAGTTTCCTCCCACAGTCCAAAGATGGACAGGTTAGGTGGACTGGCCATGCAAAATTGCCCAGAGTGTCCACAGTTATGCAGGCTAGGTGGATTAGCCATGGTAAATGCGGGATTACAGGTATAGGGAAAGAGGGGAGTCTATGTAGGATGCTCTTTGGAAGGTCGGTGCAAACTTGATGGGTTGAACAGCCTCTATCTGCATTGCAGGGATTCTAAGCCACACATATTTGGCTTCTAAGCAAATGCTGCATAGGATTTATCTCGATACATTGTTATTCATCTTTATGTGACTGAAATTTGCTTCTTCCTAAATTATTTGAACAAGCCTTTTGAACATAATGCAATGAGGAAAATAATACTAGTGAAGGGAACACTTTTGAGTCTCAAAGTTAACATTGGCCAATACAAGCTGACAAATACTCAAATTGAGTTTGATCAATTCTATGCTATTTTAAAGGAGTGCTCATAAAAAAAAGCACAGACGAAAGCCTTCAATCCTTTAATTCTATGTCACTTCTTTGAAAAAAAACTGTATAAATAATTCCACTCACCTT
The DNA here is from genome assembly GCA_024137785.1 of Ginglymostoma cirratum. Taxonomy (NCBI): domain Eukaryota; kingdom Metazoa; phylum Chordata; class Chondrichthyes; order Orectolobiformes; family Ginglymostomatidae; genus Ginglymostoma; species Ginglymostoma cirratum. The sequence continues at coordinate 38,541,490 of JAHRHZ010000098.1, forward strand.
CTCTGGGTTTATAACTCTTCATCAAGTGGGTGTCCAATTTCCTTTTCAAAGTTACTACTGAATCTTCTTCACCACTTTTGTTCATTACATGCCAGATCATCATGACTCAGAAAAACAAACTGTCCTGATTTCCTGGACCTTTTGGTAATTTTCTTAAAGCTGTGCCCAGTGGTTATAGACTCTCCTGTTGGTGAAAATGATTCTATCCCATCTTCAGCATCAAAATATCCCAATTTTGATCTGCATTTTAAAATTTCTGTTCAACTATGCCCACTCAAAGAAGAACAATTCACACCTCACTAGTCTCCCCACAGAGGGCAAGTCCTTCACCTTTGGTTCTGACAAAAGAAAATACATGCCATTGCAAATAAAAGGACATATTTAACAGACATAACACTTTTCCTGAAATATCACAGAGGGATAGTTACTGCTATTAAGAACCAGGAACCTGCTCTGTCATTCATTACAACCATGCTTCATCTCATCTTGGCTCAAACTCCACTTTCCTGCCCACTCACCATAACCCTTCAACCCATTACTAATTAAAAAATCTGTTCATCTGCTCTTTAAGTCCACTTGATGTCATTGCATCCACTGCACTCTGAGATAATGTATTCCAGAGATTTACAACCTTTTGAAAGAAGTAATTCCTCCTCTCTTTTAAACCTGTTACCTCCTAGCCAAAAACTATGGCCTCTCATTCTAGATTGCCCCACATGAGGAAACATCTTCCCTATGTCTATCTTGTCAATGCCCTTCAGCATTTATATACCTCAATCAGATCTCCTCTTATTCTTTTAAACTCCAGAGAGTATAGGCCTGAACTGCTCAATCTCTCTTTATAGAACAAACCCCACATCTCTGGAATCAATTCTGTGAATTTTCTCTGAACTGCCTTTGGCACAATTACATCCCTCCTCAAGTGAGGGACAAAACTGCACACAATTCACGTGTGGTCTCACTGGTGCCTTGTACAGTTGCAGCAACACTTCCCTAATTTTATACTCTATCCCTCACCAAGAAATGTCAAAATTCCATTTGTCTTCCTTATTATCCACTTGCTTGTTTTCTGTAATTCATGCACAAGAATACACAGATCATTCTGCACTGAAGCACTCCGAAGTTTCTCTCCATTTGGGTAAAAAGTTGTCTTTCTATTTTTCTGACCAAAATGGATAACCTCGCGCTTATCCACCCGCGTTAAATGACCATTCACCTAATGCATCCATATCCTTTTGTCAGTTTCTTATTTCTTCATTGGGATTTAGATTCCCACCTACTTTGCATCCTTGTATCCAAGTCACTAATAAAGAAGACAAACAGTTGGGTCCTGAGGACTAAACCCTGTGGTATCCTGACTGCTTGCTTTCTGTAGGTTAGCCAATCCTGCATCCATGCTTCCAATTTGTTGTGAATCATAGAGCCCCGACAGTGTGGAAACAGGCCCTTTGGCCCAACAAGTCCACACTGACCCTCGGAGCATCCCACCCAGAACCCATCCCCCTATACACTCAGTCCTGAACACTACAGACAATTTAGCGAGGCCAATCCACCTAGCCTGCACATCTTTGGACCGTGGGAGGAAACCCACACACACATGGGGAGAATGTGCAAACTCCACACAGACAGTTGCCCGAGGGTGGAATCGAACCCAGGTCCCTGGTGCTGTGAGGCAGCAGTGCTAACCACTGAGCCACCGTGCTGCCGCAGTTGTGTTTAGAAGAAACCCACCACCTCATCAACAGTGTATTCACGGGGATTAAGTTCACAAGGGAAGAAGAAACCAACAATCAACTTCCGTTTCTAGATGTTAAGGGAGCACGACTGACAAACAGGGAGTTCCAAACCTCAGTATACAGAAAAGCAACACATACAGATCAAATCTTCATCTTCCACAGCAACCCACCCCAATGTCCACAACCAAAGCTGCATTAGGACACTATTTAAATGGACCAGGACACACTGCAACACTCCAGAATTATGCAAGGAGGAAGAAGAAGAGCACTTATACAAGATCCTTGCCTTAAATGGATATCTCCACAACTTCATTTACAGATGCCTGCATAACAGACAACAACAGGAAGACACAGTACAACCTAACACACTTACCACACATCCCTACATCAGGAACTAACAACAAGACTCATAAGACCACTGGGAATCATGTTGGCCCACAAGCCTACAGCCACTCCATGACAAACACTTACAGGAAAGACCCCATTCCCACAACATGCAGAACGAACGTGGTTTACAAAATACCATGCAATGACTGCCACAAACATTACATCCGACAGACAGGAAAGAAACTAGCCATCAGAATACATGAACATCAGCTAGCAGCAAAACGTCATGATGAACTGTCCTTGACATCTGTACATTCAGACAATGAAGGCGATCAGTTTAACTGGGACAAAGTAACCATTGTAGCCCAAGCCAAACATAGACATGCACGGGAATTCCTGGTATCATGGTTCTCCACCTATACTTCAATCAACAAACATGTAGAATTGGACCCCATCTATAAACCTATACAGATCAAAACTGGAAATGCCAGTACTCGCCATTATGGACCGGACAGTATAAATTCCAAGCGGAGTAGAATAACATCGCTTCATCAGAGGCTCCACTAGTGACGTCACCTAGCATGGTGACAAAACGTCTGAACAAAAACAAGCCAGCTCGGTCAACAACCTCATCCACAACCCGAGTTACAGATCTTTGCCAATACTTTAAATGCTAGTAAATTACCCCAATCCAACATAAGACCATAAGACCATAAGACATAGGAGCGGAAGTAAGGCCATTCGGCCCATCGAGTCCACTCCGCCATTTAATCATGGCTGATGGGCATTTCAACTCCACTTACCCGCACTCTCCCCGTAGCCCTTGATTTCTTGTGAGATCAAGAATTTATCAATCTCTGCCTTGAAGACATTCAACGTCCCGGCCTCCACTGCGCTCCGTGGCAATGAATTCCACAGGCCCACCACTCTCTGGCTGAAGGAATGTCTCAAAAACATGATCTTACCTTGTAGACTCAGAGTCATACAGCACAGAAACAGATCTTACAGTCCAACCAATCCATTCCAACCATAATCCCAAACTGAACCAGTCCCATCTGCCTCCTCCTGGTTCGTATCCCTCCAAACATTTCTTATTCATGTACTTGTTTAAATGTCTTTTCAACATTGTAACCGTACTCGCAATCACCACTTCCTCTAGAAGTGCATTCCATACGTGAATGACTCTGTGCAAAAAAAATTGCCCCTCATGTCTTTTTTAAAATCTTCTCCTGTCACCTTAAAAATACGCCCCTAGTCTTGAATTCCCCCACCCTAGGGAAAAGATACCTGCCATTCACCTTACATATACCCCTCATTATTTTATAAACCTGTATAAGGTCACCTTTCAACCTCCTACACTCCGGTGAAAAAGTGTATTAACCCTTTGTGTAGCATCTTATTGAAGGCCTTCTGCAAGTCCAGATATACTGCATCTACAGGATCCCCATTATCCACTTTGCACGTTATATGTCTGAAGAACTCTAGCAAATTGGTCAAACATAATCTACTTTTCAAAAAACCACATTGACTCTGATGGATTGTGATTTGACTTTCTAAATGTCCTGTTATTAGTTCCTTAATAATAAATTCTAACAATTTCCCAATGACAGATGTTAAACTAACTGGACTGTAGTTTCCTACTTTCTGACTCACTTCTTTTTGAAGAATGCTTTTATATTCGTATTTTTTGAATTAGAACCTTACCCACATCTAGGGAATTTTGGAATATTAGAACCAGTGGAGCCACAATCTCTGCTGCCACTTCCTTTAAGATTCTGGGATGTAGACCATCACATTCTGGGTCTCGTCTGTCTTCAATCCAAATAGTTTGCTCAATTCATTTTCCCTGGCGGTGACTGTTCTACATTCTGCTTTTTCTATAAACACTGCACTGTCTGTCACTATTGGGATGGTACTAGTGTCCTCCACCTTGAAAACTCAAGCAAAAACTTGATTTAGAATCATAGAATCCCGACAGTGTGGAAACAGGCCCTTCGGCCCAACAAGTCCACACCGAACCTCAGAGCATCCCACCCAGACCCACCCCCCCCCCAACAACCCACCTAACCTACACCTCCCTGAGGACTATGGGCAATTTAGCATGGCCAATCCACCTAACCTGCACATCTTTGGACTGTGGGAGGAAACCGGAGCACCCGGAGGAAACCCACGCAGACACAGGGAGAATGTGCAAACTCCACACAGACAGACACCCAAGGCTGGAATCGAACCCGGGTCCCTGGCGCTGTGAGGCAGCAGTGTTAACCACTGAGCCACCGTGCCGCCCACTTAGTGTCTGTCATTTCTGTGATCTTCACTATTAACTCCCCAGTCTCATCCTCCAATTGATCGACATGAAATGTCACTGTCTAGTCACTTCCTGCTAGCAAGTTGTCTACAGATTACATAAGAATCAGTAATAATAAGCGTTAATGTATGCAAACACACCTCATATCTCACTCACTTGTCTCTCCATTCAAATCTTGGGTGCAAAATCGAAACATACTTTTCTCAACATTGGAAAAACAAGATTCTCAATCTTCTATATTTCCCATACTAACTCACCATTGCCTACATCGTTCAGGGAAATTTCAGGCTAAAATCACTACTGCTAGACTTCATTGGCCTTCTTTTATAATATTTGTTTGTGAGCCCGAGTGACTTATTGGTCATAAAAAGTCATGAGGCAAAAAAAAAATCCTCGCTACAAATGGATACCCCCACAACTTCATCCGCAGATGCCTACTAAACAGACAACAGCAGGAGGACACAGTACGCCCTAACACACAGGCCACACTGCCACACATCAAGGATATATTGGAACTGACAACAAGACTCCTCAGACCACTAAGAATCATGGTGGCCCACAAGCCCACAGCCACTCTACGACAAACCCTTACTAGGATTGAAAACCCCATTCCCACGACATACAGAACCAACGTGGTTTACAAAATACCATGCAAACTTTATATTACCATTATAACCCGAATTCATAAAATATCAACATTGCTTAAAGGGTCCTTTATTGGGTCAATGCTTTCCCTTTGTTCATTTTGACTTCTGAAGCTTTGTTGGTCAATGTTGGGGTATAACTCCACTTTCTCCTGGCTTGTTCTCATATTTTGTTCAAATAACCAATTATGAAATGCTCTTAAGTTATTTGAGTATGGGGAGGAAATGGGAAAAGCATGAGTCTAACCCTCGAAGTCTACATGTGCATACTTATCCAGCAGGGGTCACAAGTCATTGACTGTGTGCAGAACCTCTTACGAGTTTTTACTAATTAAGGTGGAGGTTTACTGTTTTCACTTTAACTATTTACCCTTATTTTACAGAATTCTCTTTATTTTGGTCCCTGCTAATGCAAAACTTTGTTCTCCTGCAGCTGGTTACTTCCTACTATACATGAGTGCAGCCAATAGCATGGCTTGGCAAATGTGACAGGGTACAACTGAGTGCAAAGAAGACACTCCCCTCCAGCCCCACCACACCCAGCACTTTTCCCTGCAACCGCAGGAAGTGCTACACCTGCCCCCACACCTCCTCCCTCACCCCCATCCCAGGCCCCAAGAAGACTTTCCACATCAAGCAGATGTTCACCTGCACATCTGCCAATGTGGTATACTGCATCCGCTGTACCCATTGTGGCCTCCTCTACATCGGGGAAACCAAGCGGAGGCTTGGGAACCGCTTTGCAGAACACCTGCGCTCGGTTCGCAACATACAACTGCACCTCCCAGTCGCGAACCATTTCAACTCCCCCTCCCATTCCTCAGACGACATGTCCATCCTGGGCCTCCTGCAATGCCACAATGATGCCACCCGAAGGCTGTAGGAACAGCAAATCATATTCAGCCTGGGAACCCTGCAGCCCAATGGTATCAATGTGGATTTCACAAGCTTCAAAATCTCCCCTCCCCCTACCGCATCCCAAAACCAGCCCAGCTCGTCCCTGCCTCCCTAACCTGTTCTTCCTCTCATCTATCCCCTCCTCCCACCTCAAGCCCCACCCCCATCTCCTATCTACTAACCTCATCCTGCCCCCTTGACCTGTCCGTCCTCCCTGGACTGACCTATCTCCTCCCTACCCCCCCATCTACACTCACCTTTACTGGCTCCATCCCCGCCTCTTTGACTTGTCTGCCTCCTCTCCACCTATCCTCTCCTCTATCCATCTTCTATCCGCCTCCCCCTCTCTCCCTATTTATTTCAGAACCCTCTTTCCCTCCCCCATTTCTGATGAAGGGTCTAGGCCCAAAACGTCAAGCTTTCCTGCTCCTATGATGCTGCTTGGCCTGCTGTGTTCATCCAGCCCCACACCTTGTTATCACTTTTTCCTTGGAGCTGGTTTCTTTCCGTCCTCTCCAATACAGTACCAAACATGCCCCTTGAGCACAGTTAAAGTCTGAATGTTAGGTTGTACTATGATTGAGATTTAATGCCTCAATGCAAGTTAAAGACCAATATTAAGTACTTTACTAATTGGATCACTTCATAAACATTCCTTTTTAAACAGCAGTTGATAGTGCAGCCACCCCTTTTCATCAAAGCAATATCATCTCAAATCAATAAAACGAAGAACTGTGAATGCTGAAGATCTGAAACAAAACAAATTGCTGGAGCAACTCAGCAGATTTGGCTGTATCTGTGGAAAGCTCTGCCCTTTTATGGATGACAGAATTGGTGGCCCAACATCCTGGGCAAAGGAAGTTGGATTACATGCCAAAAGTGCTTGCATTTACAATAAATCAAGAGAAGGTTTAATTCTGTTTTTACTTATATATCCACACATCTATTGCCAGAAAATATCATAGAATCATCATAGAATCCCTACAGTGTGGAAACAGGCTTTCAGCCCAACAAGTCCGCACTGACCCTCACAACATCCCACCCAAACCCATTCCCCTATAACGCACCTAATCTACACATCCCTGAACACTATGTGCAATTTAGCATGGTCAATCCACCTCGCCTGCACATCTTTTGACGGTGGGAGGAAACCGGAGCACCTGGAGGAAATCCACGCAGACACGGGAAGAATGTGCATAGACAGTCTCCTGAGGGTGGAATCGAACCCAGGTCCTTGATGCCGTGAGGCAGCAGTGCCAACCGCTGAGCCACTATGCAAAAAAAAATCACTAGGGATGCCAATTCTCCTCTCCATAATCCATAAATGCAAAAGATTATTTATAGCACTATTACTGTCGTTCCTATTCTGATCAGTTAACTAAGTGCAGGCCAAGGTTCAAACCGGATTTCCACCTATTGCCCATTAACTGTTGATTACTTCTGTCACTACATGGCAAACTATTTGAGATAAATGTTTGACATTTGCTGAATATACAAGATTTACACAATTAACTTGCGTTTAAATTTCTCTAATTTGCTAAAATTTTGTGTTCAGAACGATGTCACTGCTTTTCCATGTTATTTACTTGGTGTCACAGCAGTATCATTCCCAGAAGGTGAGATGTAAGTCCACCTTCGTTTAAATTTCAATATCAGAAAAGCACTTTACAGAACTAATGTGACAACCTCATCTTATCAGCCAGTCTGAGGTCTCTGAAAGGTGAAAATGTAACGGTAGAGTTGGGGCCCTGAGCCCACAAGGCATTGACTGGCACATGGTTTTTATCCAGATCTCAGAAGATTCTAACTTACCGTACCACATGATCCTAGCTCTGTCTGTCATTCGAAAGTGACACCAAGACATTCAGACAATGCCATGATTTCTTAATTGCAAAATATCTCACTGTACGTACAATACTAAGCCAGAAATTATGTTGCCATCTCTTTAGTTACTGCTTTCCTACCAAGTATAAAAAATGTAAGTGTCCCCAGAATCCTTTCAAGAATATATGTGAGATACCCCATCATTAGTATAATTGACAATCAAAAGCAAAATAATTAATAGTTGCATTTTACATGGAGATAAACTCAAGCTCTGAGTAACTTCTTCTACAGAAAAGTTAATGTTTGCAAATTAGATAAGTCAGAACAATGTGACTGAATATATTGAATCAACATCAAATATACGCAGTCACTTGCTTAATAGCTGACATTTGAAATCAAACATTCACAACAATTTATACATCTCATTGGTTGGCAAATCTTCCCCGACTGACCAAAGTACTGTCATAGAGAAAATAGGGACGGATAGATTCCCAAGCTCCCAGGCAGAATCATAAAATCACAGATAGAGGTGATGTGGCCCATTGAGTGCTGCACCAACCCTCTGAAGAGCATCCGACCCAGACTCAGTACCCCACCCTACCCCATAACCCCATGGCTAATCCACCTAGCCTGCACATTCCTAGATGCTATGGGGCAATTTAGAATAGCCAATACAGCTAACCTACAAATCTGTCGACTGAGAGAGGAACCAGAGCACCTGGCGGAAACCCATGCAGATACGGGGAGAACATGCAAACCCCGCACAGTCACCCACCCGACGCTGGAATCAAATCTAGGAGCCTAGAGCTGTGAGGCAGCAGTGCTAACAACTGAACCACCATGCCGCCCATCAGAGAATTTTACAGCACTAGAGGAGGCCATTTGACCTATTGCCTGTATCTACTCCCAGAAGAGCTTTCCAGCTATTCCCATTCTCCAGCCTGATCTTTGTGAATATATCCAGCTCTTTTGAAACCTCCTACGTAATTCACCTCCATTCTCTCATGCAGCGCACTCCAAATCCTAACAACTTTCTCCTCATCTTACTCCTAGCTCTCTTGCAGATAACCCTGAAATTGTGATACCTAGTCAGTGACATAGCAACTCGTGGAAACAGAATATCATTCTGTACGCTGTCAAAATTGCTCATAATTTTAAACACCTCAATAAAGTCACTTCTTGATCTTCTCTGCTCCTGGGAGAATAAGCCCAAGCTCTATTCTTTCCTTGTGTTTGAAATTCCTGGTATAATTATAGTAAATCTCCTTTGCTTTACCATCCTTCTTTAAACAAGATGCCCAGAACCGAACACAGTACGACCATGGAGATTTGTAGAGGTTAACATCACTTAGTTGCTTTTATACTCTATGTCTCTATTTATAAGCCCAAGGATTCTATAAGTCTCAACTTGCCTGACCACCTTCAGAGAATTATGCACATGAACCGAAATGCCTCCATTCTTGTACTCCCCTCAAAGTTGTACCATTGACCCTGCTTTCTCTTTTCATGCTTTTTTTTCTAACGAAATGCATGACCTTACTTTCCTCTGCATTGAAATTCATCTGCCAGGCGTCTGCCCACTTAGTCAAATTGTCAATGTCTTTCTGAAGTCACTCAGTTTCATCCTCACAATTCACTATTTCCCTAGCTTAGTATCAGCTGCAAATTTAGAGATTTTGCTCTCAATGCCCATCTTCAAATCTTTTTATATACATCAGAAAAAGCAAGAATCCCAATGCCGAACCCTGGGAAACATCAGTTTCAACTTGTCTCCAGTATGAGAAATACTCATCCATACCTACCCTCTGGTTCCTATCTTTCAACCAACCTCTGATCCATGCTGGCAAGGACCCATCAATCTCAAACATTTCTAATTTGCTAGCCAATCTGCCATGTGGCACCATATCAAATGCCTTCTAAAATACGAATATACAACATCCACAGTGCTATCCTCATCTACTGCCTGTGTCACCTCACCAAAGAACTCAATTAAATTTGATTTACGAAAGGCTTGGAAATATTTTGTTTGGAGACAATGGTGCCTGTGTATGAATGCACATCACTTCTTCCATACTGAGTTCAACTGATTATCTTAAATTGGTTGTTAGTGTACATTAGTGCATTCAGGATTGCTCAGCAAGTGCAAATGAATTGTGGAATCATGTTTAAGCGTGGGCATTTTAGCTTCGGTTTTGAAGACAAGTTTGTTGAATATGGCTTGTATTCCACCTATTAGAATAACCAAAGGAATGTAGTGTTTGAATCATCAGGCAGTGGTTGGGATGTGTGGTGTTGGCATCACGTGGTGACATGATACACCATGCCAATTTAGAATACTGACATGGAATACGCCAGTTCACTCCCTACATGCAATTTTATTGCGGCAAAGCTTTCTGATGTAATTGCAAAAATATCTGAAGTAGTTTCAATAAACTGGTGAAGTAGCAGCATACTGGGTACATAGTGGAAGGTCCAAATTCAATTCTCAGCCTTTGACTATTATTGGATGTAGACTGCTCTTAGAATGTAGTTCATCATGTTAATCAAAGTATTGACTGAAAAAGCAAACTAAAACTATACTGAGGGGCACACTATAGTATATCCTGACCTTACAGAATTAGTGAGATGACTTTACAAACTACATAACTGATAATGTACATAAGCTTTTAGAGACTTAGAATGAAAAAAAAAATTTGTAAAAAAAGTGCAATTTTCTTTTTCAGTTGAGATCTCAATAACAATCTCAACTGCAAGATTGTGCAAGGTGGGTGCAAAGTGATTGGTCCTCAAATACTGTCTCTCCCTACATGTGAAACACTTATTTTCTACTCAGTACCTACTCTCAGAAATGCAGTTTAGATTAGGATCTACAACACTGGCATCTATCCAACAATGTGGAAAATTGCCCAGGTATGTCCTATACACAAAAAGCAGGCAAATCCAAACTGTCTAATTACTTTTTAATCAGTCAACTCTCAATCATTAGTAAAGTGATGGAAGATGAATTCAACAGTGCTATCAAGCAGCACCTGTTGACATTATGTTTGATCAGTGTGGCATCAAGAGCCTTAGCAAAACTGGAGTCAATGGGAATCAGGGTGAAAATTCTCCAATGGTTGGAGTCATACCTGGCACATAGGAAGATGGTTGTTTGGTTGGAAGTTAATCATCTCACCTCCAGGACATCTCTGCAGGGTAATGTCCTAGGCCCAACCACTTTCAGCTGCTTTATCAGTGACCTTCCCTCCATGATAAGGTCAGAGGTGGGTTGGTCGCTGTTGTTTGCACAATGTGCAGCACCATCCATGACTCCTCAGATACTGAAGCAGTCCATACCCAAATGCAACAAGACTTGGACAATAGCTAGGCTTTGGCTGACAAGTGGCAAGTAGCATTCATGCCACACAAATGCCAGACTGCCCATCTCCAATAAGAGACAATCTAACCATCACCCCTTGAAATTCAATGGCATTACCATCACTGAATTCCCAATTATCAACATTCTGGGGGTTACCATCAACCAGAAACTGAACTGGACTAATCATATACAATGGAAACAAGCGAAGGTCGGAGACTAGCAATACTACAGCAAGTAACTCAACACTCAGCCACCCACCATCCGGACTTGGAAATACATCACCATTTCTTCACTGTCACGAAATCAAAATCTTGGAATTCCCTCGCCAGCAGCATTGTGGATCTACCTACAGCATATGGATTGCAGCGGTTAAGGAAGTCAGCTCACTCAGCTCATCAAGGGGCAACTAGGGACAGGCAATAAATGCTGGGCCAGCCAATAACACCCATGTCCCACAAGTGAATACCTTGGTTCTGTTCTTTCCCCTTTGGTCCAGGAACTCCCCACCTATGTTCAGGACACAACCCACACCTTCCACCTTTACCAAAGCTTTCAATTCCCTGGCCCCCAACACCTCATCATCAGAGTGGATGTTCAATCCCGGCACACCTGCATCCCTAAGGCTGGCTTAAAAGCCCTCTGTTTCTTCCTCTCCCATAGGCCACCCAGTACCCCTCAAGCATCACTCTCATTTACCTGGCAGAACTGGTCCTCACCCTCAACAATTTTTCCTTTGATTCCTCCCACTTCCTATAAACCAAACGGGTGGCTATGGGCACCCGCATGGGCCTGAGTTCTGCCTGCCTCTGTAGGATTCATTGAGCAGCCCCTCTTCAACAGCTACACCGGCAGCACCCCTTACCTCTTTCTCTGCAATATTGATGGCTGTATCGGTGCTGCCTTGTGGTCCCGTGAGGAGCTCAAAAAGTTCATCAACTTTGCCAACACCTTCCACCGTGCCCTCAAATTTACCTGTGCCATTTCTGACACTTCCCTCCCTTTCCTCGACGTCTTCGTCTCTATCTCCAGTAACTGATGCACCACTGACATACATTTGAAACTCACCGACTTCCCCAATTACCTCTGCTACACCTCCTCTCACCCACCCTCCTGCAAAAATTCTATTCCATAATCAATTATTCCGTCTCCACTGCATCTGCTCTCAGGGTGAGGCGCTCTACTCTAGGACTTCCCAGATATCCTCCTACTTAGGAGAATGTAGTTCCCCCCCTCTGTTATTAATGATGCCCTCAACCGCATCTCCCCCATTTCTTGCATTTCTGCCCTCAAACCCTTTCCCCCCAACAATAAGGGCCCCTTGGTCCTCACATACCACCCCTCCAACCTTCAAACACAAAGCATCATCTTCCAACATTTCCACCACCTATAACCAGACCACACCACCAAAAAGATATTTCTCTCCCCCCGTCTGCTTTCCGCAGAGACCGTTCACTCCATGACTCCCCCGTCAGCTCCACACTCCCTACCAACCCCTCCACCCTGATACCTTTTCTTGCAACCACAGGAGGTGCTACACCTGCTGCTACACCTTCCCTCTCACCTCCATTCGAGGCCCCAAACAATCCTTCCAAATCTAGCTGAGATTCAGCTGCACTTCATCTAACTTCATCTACAGTATCCGTTACTCCCGATGTGGTCTCCTCTATATTACGAAGACCAAATGCAGACTCGGGGACTGGTTTATGGAGCATCTGTGCTCTGCACGCACCAATCAAACCGACCTTCCAGTTGCCATCCACTTTAACTCCCCTTCCCACTCCCGTAGTGACATGTCCATCCTTGGCCTCCTCCACTGTCAGAGTGAGGCCAAACATAAACTGGAGGAACACCTCATATTTCACCAAATCTCTCTTCCTCCAAACCTGTCCATCTTTTGACTCACCTATCCCACTGACCAACCACAATAGTTTCCTACCTACATCACCAGCTTCAAAATCTCACCACCCCCAAACTGTCCATTTTCCTACTCACCTATTCGCTCCACCCTTCCCACTGACCAACCACAATAACCCCCTACCTGCATCCACCTATCTCCATCTCACCTACGTCCCCCAGCCCCACACCCCTTTCTATTTATTTCTGGGCTCCCCTCCCTCTTCCCAGTCCTGATAAAGAGATTTGGCTCAAAACGTTGACTTTCCTGCTTCTCGGATGCTTTCTGACCAGCTATGCTTTTCCAGCTCCACATTCTTTGAGTATAGCTTCCTGCATCTGTAGTCCTTACTGTCTCCAAGTCAACAAAAACTGAGAAGCCATGAGTGTAAACTTCACCAAAATTACAACACTATCTTGAATTACTTTTAACAATGGCCTCTTTTTCTGCAGTCTTGAAGGTTTTTAACAAGAATTTTGGTTCAACGGTTCAGCTAGTTTGAGTCAATTTATAAAATATGTATCTTATATACTATGTAGACTGAACATGAAAGTGTTAGACAATAACCACAAGTGGTAAACATACCACTAAAACCCATATGAAACTGTTAGGTGGGAATTACATTTAACTGTTTATCTACCACCATGAAAAGCAAATTCAAAATGTTCTTGGAAATCCCGTAGGCACTCAATATGACTAATCAACACTGTGGTTTAACGGTCATGAAAATGTGCATTTCTTTATTCTCTTTGTGGTAGTTTATCATTCTGAGCATACACAGAGAGAAGAATGGCGTTAGATACAAAGGCAAATTATATGACTGATCTGTGGAGGATCACATCATTATAATTTTGTTTAAACCAGCATTCAAAATACATGGAGCTGTGGATGAACTTGCTCCCTGAGCCCCAAAGACAATAAAAATGAATCACAGAAGTGAATAATCAGAAAAAGTCATCTCTGCACATAGAACATAGACATTTTGCAAGGATTTGCTCCTCCAATCGCAGTCTGTTCCTCCCCCCCATTTTGCTGTTGATAAACTAACTGGTGTGAGGTTGCCAGGGGAGGCCAGGAGGAGCAATCAGTTTGTTGAGGCAATGTCAAGGGAGACAGTGGTGTTGGTGGGAAAGGTTTTGATTTGGGGAGGGGTGAAGAGGTAATGCGGAGTGCTGAAGGTGAGGGCGGAGCAGTGGCTGCAAAGACGAGAGAAGGGCGAGTGGCTGTAAAAGAGTGAGGAAAAAAAGTCCGTGGCTGCATAGGTGGAATGGAGAGTAGCCAGCAGCTGCGGAGGCAGGAAGAAGTTAGTGGCTTCAAAGAAGTGGAAATCAGTCACTGTGAAGAGGAGACATGGAGATAAATGAGTGGCTGTAAAGAGAAGGGGGGGTGCAGGGAAAAATGAGCAGCTGAAAAAGGGGTCGGGAGACAGAGTGACAGAGGGTGGAGAAGTAAGTGGTTGCAAAGAGAAGATGGGGAGAAGTTACAGATGGAAAGGGGGGAAGGGAGGGAGGCTGTCATGAAGACAAACAATTTTAAGCCTGTCAACGGAAGGTACTCAGCTATTCAGGGAAACAGGAAACCTTGAAATCACTGAGCTAATGAATTCCTTGCAAATTAATGTGCTTTTTATTACGTTTGTGTCTGTTATGTTGAAAAAAAAATTACCAAATTATGCATGTTGCCTTGTACAAGGCAATATATGATAGAGTTAATTGACTTAAAAGTTTTCCTTCTATGTTTTGGATTTAAGCTTAATACAAAGGTATTGATTATTGTGGGTATTGATGAATTTTTCTCAATCTGTTTCTGCGCATGTCTAAATACCCCATATGTCAACACAAATACTGAACATACCATTGCATGTTACAGCATCTCACCTAATGAAGGGGTTACAGAATGATAAAGTCACCTGTAGTGATTCTAATGAGATCAGCCAGGAGGACCTCAGAACATGAGTTCCCTGATTGGGGATGTTAATCTGGTCCAATCAGGGAGCCCTGGCTGACGTAAGAACAGGAGTGTCAGGGGCTCTGTTCACTTGGAGAGCTGGCTCTGAGGGAGCTGGATTAGTGTCAGAGACTCTCCACTTGTAAATAAAGGGTGACTTGGTGACAGGATACCAACCTCTGTAGAATTATTTTATCACCGTGGAATGATTCGTTGGACTTGTTGGGTATTTGGCAAAATTCTTGCTCAATTTGGCACTGGACTATGAACCATTCCACCAACTATAATCAAGGACTTGGAGTGGTATTGAGGTAGGGAACAAAAAGGAGCATGCAACAAAATCAAGCAAGTGGTGATGGCAATGGCAATGCTGAAATAGTATGACATAAGTTATGAAGTTATCTTGCAGTTTGATGACAGCAAGACAGGACTTGGAGTACCTACTTGGAAGAGATGAAGTGATAGTTGAGTCTAACCACTAGACGCTACAAAGCATTTTCCTTAAGCTGTTACTAACTGCTCTGAAGAGTTTTCAAAGAATGTTATTTTGGTTACACAGACAACACATAAATGTGATTTACAAGCAAGGGAAGCAGGTATACATGCTGTAAAGAGCAGCACACCCGAAAAAAATGCAGAGAATCCTAAAAAATACGGTGAAATCTCCCAGCTCCAACGTGAAACAGCAGCTCGTCATGCTCTGAAGTTATCAACCCAGCAGAGATTGAACATAACAAACAAGCATCTTGCTCAAATCAAGTAAACTAATCAACAAGATGCAACTCTTGAAAGTATGCAAGTTATTGATGAAAGGACGGCCCAAAAGCATGTAGGACATACCTGTGCCTATAAGACAACATTGGATATACAGAGATGAATTGACAGCCCCACGATGACATTGTGTCCAAAGGAATTAGAATCACTACCCTGAGGAGTTGGATAATTTTAGCCGGTGTAGTGCTTGTAATGAGCACAAAGTGGAACAAATTAGAGCCAATAGTGACACATGACAGACCACGGATGAAGCAGAGATGTAGCCCTCTTCACTCATGCAAGAACAGATTATCTTGTCACAGTAGACTGGGAAGCAGACCATCATCCTGGTTACTGCATCCCTGACAATGTGATGTAGTCAGTTCATAAGTGAAGAATTCAGCTGCTTTATAAACAATCAGGAAATTCAGCACCATACATCATGTCCATACTATCCCCAGTCAAATGTAAAGGGTGAATGAGCAGTTAAAATCACCAAAGGAATCATAAAGAAATCAAGCAAATTCAGCACAGATGTATACAAGGCAAACCTTGAGTGAAGAAGCACACCTATTGAAGATATGGAGTGCAGTTTGATACAGGAGTAATGTTATGTCCACTCAAACATCTCTTCCTATCGCAATGAAATTACTGAAGCCAAAACAGAAACAGACATGAATGACAAAATCAAAGTGAAACTGCAGAAAGTCAAATTTTATTTTGACCAGATTACTGAGCTAGTTTCAAAGTTGAAACCTGCAGAGCCGGGAGGGGTACAAGCCTTCAACACTCTCAATAAGAGTTAGCCAGTTAAGTGTTAACCCACTTAAGGGGCAGCACAGTGGCTCAGTTGTTAGTACTGCTGCCTCACAGTGCTAGGGACCTGGGTTTGATTCCACCCTCGGGCAACTGTCTGTATTCAGTTTGCACATTCTCCCTGTGTCTGTGTGGGTTTCCTCTGGTTTCCTCCCTCAGCCCAAAGATGTGCAAGTTAGGTAGATTGGCCATGCCAAATTGCCTACAGTGTCCATAGATGTATAGGTTAGGTGCATTAGCCATGGTAAATACAGGGTGACAGGGTTTGGGTAGGGGGCTGGGTCTGAGTGGATGCTCTTCGGAGGGTCAGTGTAGACTCGAATGGCTGAATGGCCTGCTTCCACACTGTAGGATTCTATGATTCAAAATGGAAACTTGGGAACTTGCAAAGGGCAGTTGTCACCTTGGTTACAGAATAGAACTGAATGATGAGGTTTACTGTCACAACCAGAGGCAACTGCGCACACCTGGAAAAGCTGTTTCAAATCTGCACATGGCCGATTATGAAGATGTGAATTCACCATCTGCCCAGTCCAGAGATCAACCATCCGACTAGAGGCTCATAGCAACTCAACAATGGAAACGGAACATAACACGTGCCACAGAAAAGGACAAAGGAATAGCACTGCCCATGGAAGTAATATTACCCAGATAAGCAGCCAACAATGACACACATACATATACCATTAATGGACCAGTCAAGTTAAAGACTGTGTATGCAATGCACAGGCAGAGACTGAGTACAATAATTAACTGTAAACGCATGAGAATAGTTGCGTGCTTATTGGGTAACGTGTGGTTACACTCAGTCACAAATAGTGTGTGGAAATTTGGTTTTGTTGTTTGTTATGAAAAGCCAGATATTAGATTGAAATCAATCATGCACAGATATCCTTCCTGGTCTGCCAAGTCATGTGACCTTTACCATGAGGCAGGCCACTGTAGAAGTCTTCAATAAAGATACAGTATAGACAAGGCTACTTTCCGTTGAGCAGAGAACATGGTCATCGATGAAAATTAATGTCAAATTCAGTATGCAAATGTAGGCCTAAATTATTAATTCTAAGTGCAATCTGAGTAAGCAACGAACAGAAAAATTACTTAAGAATAGGCCCTACACGAACATCTCTCAAACTGCAATGAGGAACTGTTGTTTCGGGGACCAAAGGACCGGTATGAAACTAGTCCCTACCCTCAGATAACAAACTATGACTTCAGTTTCCCTCCCTAATTGACATTAGTGAACCAGATGGGAGTTTCCGACAATCGACGACAGATTCATAGTCACCATTAGACGATTAATTACAAATTTTTTATTGAATTCAAATTCCACTATGTGCTGTAACGGGATTTGAACTTGGTCCCCAGAACATTACTTGGGTCTCTGGGTTAACGGTCGAGCAATAATACCACTGGACCATCCTCTCCCAATTTAAGATGCTTATTCATGACTCCTTAGCCTTCTACAACCTGGGAACCTCATGCAGGTCTTCAATCCTTCTGATAAGACTATAAGACATAGGAGCAGACTTAGGTCATTTAGCCCCTTTATTTCCTTACCAATCAAGAACCTGTCTCCATCTTAAGTATACTCAATGGCTTGACCTCCACAGAACAGACCTCTGTGATAATAAGTTCGATAGATTATCCACCCTCTGGCTGAAGAAATTTCTCCTCATCTCAGTTCTAATGGGTTGTCCTTTCACTTTGAGGCAATGCCCTCATGACCTAGTCTCTCCTATTAGTGGAAATATCTTCTTCATGTCCACTCTATCCAGACCTTCCAGTATTCTGTAAGTTTCAATCAGATCCCCTCCCCTTATCCTTCTAAGCTCCACTGAGTGCAGACCAGAGTCCTCAAAGGCTCCTTGTATGACAAGCCCTTCATCCTGGGATCATTCTGGTAAACCTCATCTTGACCCCCTCCAATGCCAGAACATTATTCCTTAGATACAGGGACCAAAACTGCTCACAACATTCCAAATGCACTCTGACCAGGGCCTTATGCAGCCTCAGCAATACATTTCTGCTCATGTATTCTAGCCATCTCAAAATGAATGTTAACATTGCATTTACCTTTCTAACTGCCAAATGAACATGTATACTAACCTTAAGAGGATCCTGAACTAGAACTCCCAAGTCACTTTGTGCATCAGATTTCTGAAACCTTTCTCCATATAGAAAATAGTCCTCACCTCTATTGTTCCTATCAAAGTGCATAGCCTTACACTTTCCCAACACTGTATTTCATCTGCCACTTCTTTGCCCACTCTCCTAGCCTGTACAAGTCCTTCTGCAACCTTCTCCTTCCTCAACACTACCTATCCCTCTACCTATCTTTTTGTCATCTAAAAACCTAGCAACAATACCCTCACTTCCTTTGTCCAGATTGTTAATGTATAACATGAATTGTTGTAGCTCCAACACTGACCCCTGAGGAACAGCACTAGTTGGCAGCTGCCATTCTGAAAAAGATCCCTTTACCCCTACCGTCAGCTTTCTGTCAGTCAGCCAATCTTCCATGCCAGTACCTTGCTTCTAACATCGTTGGCCTATTTATCTTCTGTCTGGCAGCTTGTCAAAGGCCTTCCGGAAATCCAAACAGATCACGTCCATTGGCTCTCCTTTGTGTAACTTGTTCATTACCTCCTCAAAGAATTCTAACAGATTTGTCAAGCATAGCCTGTCCTTGATGATGCTGGGCTGAGTCAGCCCTATTTTACCGTTCTGGACTCTTGCGCACATTCCCCTCGGCCTGCCTACAATTTTCAGCTGTATCTTCAGCTTCTGGACTCTACATTCTAAAATTATCACCCATGTTGCTTCAACTCCTTCTCCTGAAAGTGCTTACCACTTAGATTAGACTTTCAATTTAAGGTAGCCTCCTCTGTAACGCAAGTTGTAATACTTTTCTACATTGAAGGAAAATTTTAAATGCAAATAAAATGCTCCTGTAGGTCTAACAGACTGGACAACATTGCCATTGGCAGTGTTAAACTTTAAGCCTTGTAGGTATTGCATCACTAGTCACATAGTCTACAATAGCTTTGAAGCCACAAATTAAATGCAGTCAAGTGATGCAAAGCTCTGATCTGCAACTGTGGTAAGATTTAGGATAACTTAATTGTTCCTTTTACTCAAGCACTTCATGGCTTACAAAATATTTTATTTGTCAAGCAGTAAAACAATCACAGCACCATTCATTTTTACAAAGCCGGTCTAATGGCTGTTACAAAATATGTAGAAAATACAAGAGCCATTAGAGTACAGAGTGTGTCCAAGGGCTCCAGTTGCCATGTGGTAAGTGCCAGTGCAACCTATCATTTCGTGCTCACAAAGCTGCAATTGCATATCCACGGGCGCCTGGATGCAGCTTTCCATTGAAAATGTAGTATGATAAATAAAGGCTCCCTGGTGTGGCTTCATTTGTTGTCCGATTATACAGTGAAATAACCATCATAAAAAGGATTCTTAACCTATATTTATCTGAGTTGTGCAAACAAGATGATTAACACTTCTGCATAGACCACAGCATTCAACTGTATTTATTATCCACTTCTTAATTACATGTGCCAAAACTTTCAGATTATAAACCAAAGATGACAGCTCAAAGGAAAGCATATGTAAATCCTTTATTATTATGAAATCAATTCTAGTAGTTACTGTATTATCACCCTTTTGATGTTAATTAGAGGAGTTGAAATAAAATTGGTAGAAGAATGAAAATATTACTCCATTTTGCCTTACTCAACCTAGTGGACATCACTCTGCTGAAGCAACCGCTGACGAAACGAAACGCAGTAAACAATACAATATCAGTTGCAGCAACACTACTGTCTGCTCAATTTTCTGTTTTAGCTCAGAACATCTTCCCATTACAACAATCAGCAATTTGGGGAATACTTGAATTTTGCATTTTTTTTTGCATTTTCTAATTTATCCACAACTGAGGGCAGCAATGTAGGGTGATCTCCCCAAACTGCCAAGCAAGCTTAGTGGCATAGAAAAGTCAGTGCTTGCATGACAGTAAAATTTCATATATACTTACACAGTGATATTGCAGACGGTTTCCTCAATTCCTGACTTTTAGATCAGAAGATATTACCCAGCTAATGCTTGAACTATATATGGGTATATGAATAGGGCGGGTTTACAGAGACACTGGCCACATGCTAGCAAATGGGACTAGATTTAGGATATCTGGTTGGCATGGACGAGTTGGACTGAAGGGTTTGTTCCCATGCTGTACAGCTCTATGACTCTAAATGGGACTAGTTTAGTTTAGGAAATCTGGTTGGCATGGGCCAAAGGCCTGTTCCTTTGCTCTACGACTCCCTCAACATTCTATACTCTTTTAGTATTTTATGACTGTTATAAGCTTCCTTTTGTTGTTTCATCTTCCCCGATATTTTTTTTTCTATGCAACCATGGGGGTCCAGATTTGGCAGTAGATTTGGCTGACAATGTATTCTTGTTGTTCTTTCATAAACATTAAAATGCATAATTCGAGAGCGCAACAGGGACGAATAAACTATAAAGACCTTTCTTCCTTTATGAAAGAACAAGTTGAACACGGCACATCTACCCATTATAAATTAGCATGCTGTGCGGTACAGGACTGTCAGCAGAATTCAACATATCTTGTTCAAAATCATTTCATGTCATCAACCCCACAGACTGAGAATGGGTCAATTTATTTGAACCAGTGGCGTGATAGTGTGTGTTTGGGTAGAATGACAACTTCATAACAAGGCAATTTAGTTTTAAGACTGTTTCGCCATTCAATTAGATGATGCTTGATCTGTACTTTACCTACTTGCAGGGCTAATAATTCATCACAATAATTGCACTTCTATTGCCCTTTTAATGTGAAACAAATTCCAAGGTACTTTATTGGAACATTATCAAGCAACGTAAATATTAAGTCCGATGACCAAAGCTTGACTAAAGAGGTAAGATTCAAGGAGGATCTTAAAGAAGCCAAGAGGCAGAGGTCGAGAAAATGATCAGCCAACAGAAAGCCAAAACTTTTAAATGTGGAGACGCACTAGGTATCGTGGCTTTTCAGGCATGAAATGCAAAACATTCCAATTGAATTGAGAGGCCAGGTTGAGCTATCCAATGGGATCGGTGGCGACAGTATAATTGGCTTCAATGGTCCAGGGTTAGAAATGAAAAAGTCCCCTAGTGTTTGCTACTAAAAACAATACAAGCGGTGCTCTTGTGGCACAATGGTAGCGTCCCTACTCCTGGACCAGGAGACCCAGGTTCAAGTCCCACCTGTTCCACAGGTGTGTAATATTTGTAAACAGAGACCTAAATCTTCCAATTTCCAAATCATCAGAGACTGAACGTCCATTGTGAGATGCGTGTCAGGAATGTTCAAAGATACACTGAAATGCCAATAAGCTGATTCTCTGTTGCAAGGAAACCACTGCAACTGCTTCAAAACGTTGCTTCCTCCTGACCAGATCTGACTATCCCGATTGTGCCGAATCATCACCTTAACTACTTGACTACAATCTAAGCAGACCAGACTAACCCTACTCGACTACTCCCACCTCAGACCAGGCAACACCACTACCTGATGAATCCTCCCAGCCAGATCCAACCATACACCCCTGAACCACCCATCTGACCCAACTATCCACTCAGTCATTCACCTGCTTATTAACTCACTGATTTATGAAAAGATTTGAGATCTTTAGAAACTTTTCTGAACATGATAGCCATTGTCATGAAAAGGGATTATTACTTTTCTCATCGATTCTTCAAGGCTTGCTGAATTTGCAAGGAATCAAGGGCTATGGGGAGAGTGCGGGTAAGTGGAGTTGAAATGCCCATCAGCCATGATTAAATGGCGGAGTGGACTTGATGGGCCGAATGGCCTTACTTCCACTCCTATGTCTTATGGTCTTATGGTGTAATGAATTTACTCTGGAGTCTCTGTGCTGTTCATTTCTGCTTTGGCAAGGTTTGGAAGATATGGCTAGAAATTCACAGTTCTGTTTGGTTAGAAAGTATTTTGCAACCAATGGCAAGACACCCAGTTCTGAAGATGGGTCACTTGATCCAAAACATTTAACTCTGATTTCTCTCCATTGATGCTGTCAGACCTAATGAGCTGTTCCACCAATTTCTGTTTTTGTCTCGGATTTACAGCATCTGCAGTTCTTTTGGTTTGGATCTATCTCAGATGTTGATTTTTATCTATCTCAGCAGGTGAGGCGATGGCCTAGTGGTATTATCGCTAGACTGTTAATCCAGAGATCCAGATAATGTTCTGGGGACCTGGGTTTGAATCCTGCCGTGGAATTTGAATTTAATCAATATCTGGAATTAAGAGTCTAATGATGACCATGAATCCATTGTCGATTGTTGGAAAAACTCAACTGATTCACTAATGTCCTTTAGGGAAAGAAACTGCCATCTTACCTGGTCTGGCCTACATGTGACTCCAGACCCACAGCAATGTGGTTGACTCTTAACGGCCCTCTAGGCAATTAGGGATGGGCAGAGGTGTGTAATGCTTGTAAACAGAGACCCAAATGTTCCAAGCCAGCGATGCCCTCATCTCGTGAATGAATAAAGAGAAAAAAAATTTAAAATGAATAACTGATCCCGCACCCACTGTCATTTGTGGAAGAGGCTTCCAAACATCTACCACCCCTTGTGTGCTTCCTGTCTTCTCTCCTGAATGATCTGGCCCTAATTCTCAGACTGTGCCTCCTAGTTCTAGAATCTCCAACCAGTGGAAATAACTTTCTATACTCTGCCATTTTTGGGAAATACCTTGAAGACTTCGATCAGATCACGCCTTTACCTTCTAAATTCTAGAGAAACAGGCCTAATTTGCATAATCTCTCCTCATAATGCAAGCCCTGAAGTCCAGGCATCATTATTGTAAATCTCTCTCATAATCCTTCCAAGGCCAATATATCCTTCCTAAGGTGTGGTGCCCAGATCTTAATACTCCAAGTGGGATCACAGAATCACAGAAACAGAAAGAGCTGTTCAGCCCATCGAGTCAGCACTGACTCTCTGAAGAGCAACCTTACTCTTGCTTTTTGCCATGGTTAATCAACCTAGCCTACACAACTAGGACAATCACTGAATTTATCTTCATACCATCTAGAAAATACCCCATTCTAACCTTTATTGGTCCAAAATGGATAGTCTCACACTTGCTCACATTAAACTCCATCTGCCACAGTTTTGCCTATTCACTAAGTCTTGCAATATCCCTTTATAATTTCATGATATCATCTACATGATCTACAATCCTGCTAAATTGTGTACCATCAGCAAATTTGGATATATGACTTTCTAAACCATTATCCAAATGAATAATGTGAATAATTGAGGGCATAACACAGATCCTTGTATGGCACGACTGTCAAATTCTGCCTATTTATGTACCTCCCCATTACTCCTACTTTCTGTCATCAAATGCTTCTGAAAGTCCATATAAGCAACTATTCCCCTGACATTCCACTGTCCGCTACCTCAGTCACCTCTTCAAAAACGCAATGAGGTTTGTCAGACATGACTTACTGTCATGAACCCCGGCTGACTCTCCCTGATTAACTGAAAATTTTCCAAGATGTCCAGTTACCCCATCCTTGATTATAGACTCCAGCAATTTCCCCACTACGTTAGGTTTCTAGTTTTGCTTATTAAAGCTGTAGGAGTGTTTCCTTCAGGTGGCACAGTGGCTCAGTGGTTTGCACTGTTGCCTCACAGTGCCTGAGACCTGGGTTCGATTCCAGCCTTGGATGACTGTGTCGAGTTTGCACATTCTCCCCACATCTGCATGGGTTTCTGATGGGTGCTCCAGTTTCCTCCCACTGTCCAAAGATGCGCAGGTTGGGTGGACTGGCGATCCTAAATTGTGCATAATGTCCATTGATATGTAGGCTAGGTGGATTAGCCATAGTAAATCTGGACTTCAGGGTTAGGATAAGGGGCTGGGCCTGGGTGTGATGCTCTTCAGAGGGTCGGAGCAGACTCAATGTTCCGAATGGCCTCTTTCCACACTGTAGGAGTTGTATCATTCTGTGAGTGAATTCTGAGTTTGAAGAACAGAAAATACACAGCAGGTAAAAATATGGTTGCTTAGCGTGGCACTATTGGTCTCTTCTTCAGAACGTAGAACAGTACAGGCCTTTTGGCCCACGATGCTGTGCCAACCTATTATCCTACTCTAAGATCAAATTACCCTGCATACCCTACATTGTACTATCATCCATGTGCCTATCTAAGAGTTGCTTAAATGTCCCTAATGTATCTGACTTCACTACCACTGCCGGCAGCGCATTCCACGCACCCACCACTCTGTGTAAAGAACCTACCTCTGACATCTCCCTTATACCTTCCTCCAATCACCTTAAAATTATGCCCCCTCATAATAGTCATTTCCACCCTGGGAAAAAATCTCTTGCTATCCACTCTGTCTAAGCCTCTCATCATCTTGTACGCCTCTATCAAGTCACCTCTCATCCTTCTTCGCTCTAAAGAGGAAAGCCCTAGTCCCTCAATCTTTCCTCATAAGACCTGCCTGTCCAGGCAGCATCCTGGAAAATCTCCTTTGCACCCTCTCTAAAGCTTCCACATCCTTCCTATAATGAGATGCCCATAACTGAACACAATATTCCAAGTGTGGTCTAACCAGGGTTTTACAGAGCTGCAGCACAACCTGGAAGCTCTTAAGAGTACAGAGTACAGAGAAGGTTCACCAAAATGTTGCAGAGTACAGAGAAAGTTCACCAGGATGTTGCCTGGTCTCGAGGGCATTGGCTATAAGGAAAGGTTTAAAAGACTAGGATTGCTTTCACTGGAAACATGGCAGCTGAGAGGAGACCTGATATTACAAAATTATGAAAAGCATAGATAGCCTCTGACTATCCACCCTTTCTCCCAGGGTTGAAGTTTCAATTACGAGGGGCTACAGGGTCAAGGTGAGAGGGGTAAAGTTTAAGGGAGATGGGCAAAGGGTGTTTTTCATGCAGACAGTGGTAGGAGCCTGGAACGTACTGCCAGAAGAGGTGGCGGTAGTGGGCATGTTGTCAACATTTAAGAGGCATCTGGATGGTTACATGAATAGGGAGGGAATAGAGGGACATGGACTGAAGAAGGGCAGAAGTTTTTTTTAGATTAGTTGGGGATGGTGATCGGCACAGGCTTGGAAGGCCAAAGGGTCTGTTTCTGTGCAGTACTTCTCTTTGTTCTTTTGTTCTCACATCATGCGCATTTGTAAGAAGACATTGGAAAATGATCATACCTGAAATGTTAGCCTAAGGTCCATGTTTGAAACAAAGCCTAAATATTTCATTCCTAGTGGACCTGATGCATTCTTTTTAGTAACCTGTATTTTTATTTCAAATTTCCAGTTTCTTCACACTCCAAAGAATTAAACAAAATGAAAATTACAAAATGAAGTCAGGGAAATATATTGTGTCTTTGAGAAGGGTGCTGTCCACATTCATTTGATGGAGTTAGAAATGTGATTTAGTCACTCAATCAACCTCACTTTGCAGCATTATAAGATTCAATTTTACTTTCAGCAAAGTGCATTCTCTGCTTGATCAAGAAAGAGATCTGTTAGTTTAATGTTTTTACTCAGAAGTCAGATTTTATCTCTGGGTTCGAGCCAGCAACCTCCGCTGTAGCTTTATCAGGTGTGATATTTCTCACTTATAATGCGAGTGAGAACAAACAGGTTTATTCAAAGAATCTGACAATGAGAAGCGAGTGCAAAACACCTCAAAGGTGTTTATTTTAAGTGTTGAAATGGTTACATTCTGCAGACTACGTGCAAAAGGCCACAACAATTACATTTTGTGAATACCTCAAAATTATTCCACAAAGATTGCAAAATAAGAACCCACAAGAAAATAAATGAAATGTTATTTTCACCTAAAACTCAACTTATTTTTATTAAATTCACAACAAGGCAAAAATGCTGGAGACTGAGGGGTCTCTGTTCTGGTTTATTATACATTTTGTAATGCTTCTGCTGGTATTAAGTTGGTTTCAGAATTGTTTCGTGTATTTCAGACTCTTTTTGGTTGTAGCCTCCACAATGCTTAATAAACTTGAGTTCTCAATTTTGAGGTTCCAGACCTACTTCACTGTCCAAAAGCTTCATTTTGTTGATTTGCATTGTTAAGAATTGAGCATTGTTAAATGCACAATAGCAAGATGTGACATGACAGCCCTGATGTATGATGAGGTCAGTCGCATTCAGGCTGTGATGGTCACAACTGAATGGTCTATCGATATGCATTATTAGGTCTGTAGTTGAAGGGAGGTCATTTTGTGCTAGTTATCACAGGCCTCTGGCATCAGTAGAACCCTAACCCAGCACTGATCACTAAATTTAGGAGATGAAGAAATAAATAATCTTCTCAATTAGATTAAGGGAGCTCCTTCATTCCAGTTATTGTAAATGGAACGGGCAACAACTATAACAAAACTTACATTTACATACAGTAGTGCATTTAATGTAAGGAAACTTCCTAGGTATTTCAGGAGTATTACAGAACAATGTATGACACAGAAGAAATTAGGCAAATTTCCAAAAGCTTAAATAAATATCTTTTAATAAGTGTCTTAAAGGAGGAAAATGGAGGCAGAAATATAGTGAGGGAATTCCAGAGCCTGTGACTAAGACAACTAAAGGCAGTTGCCAATGGTAGATTTTTTTTAATAGAATCCCTACAGTGTGGAAACAGGCCCTTTGGCCCAACAAGTCCACGCCGACCCCCAGAGCATCCCACCCATTTTCTTTCAACACCCATCTCCAAATCTTTTAAATAAATCAGAAAAAGTGTCCCCACACCGATCCCTGGGGAACACTACTTTCAACTCATCTCCACTCTGAGAAATCTCTAAGTATTCCTACGGTCTGTTTCCTATCTTTTAGCCAACTTCTAATCCATGCTGGCAAGAACCCATCAATTCCAAACATTTCTAATTTACCAACCAATCTGCCTTGTGGCATTGTACCAAATGGTTTCTGAAAGTCCAAATATTCAACATTCACAACACAGCTTTCATTCACTGTTGGCGTCACACGTGTCTAAGATCTCAATTAAATTTGTCAGACATGGCATGCCCTTGACAAAGCCATTTTGACTGTCTAGTATTAATTTATTTTTCTTTAAGTGTATATTTACCTTATCCTGTCTTTGTGGCCTCACTCAGTTTTCCCACTATTGATGTCAAGCCGACAGGTTGGTAGTTTCCTGGGTTTTCCATTGTCCCTTTCTTAAACAACAGTGTCACATATACAATCCTCCACTCCTTTGGGACTAATTCCATGTTCAGAGAGACCTTTTTCTTTCAGTGGCTCTGTAATCCCTTGCCTCTCTCAGCAATCTAGGACACATCCCATCTGGGCCTGGCAACTCCTCTACCTGGAGTACTGTTAGTCTTTTTAGCATTACTTTTTTGTCTATCACTGTACTGTCCAGTTGCTCAACACCCACAGTTTCAAGTCCGTCATTGTCACCATCTTCTAATTTGGTAGACAGAAACAAAATATTCATTTAGTACCTCTGCCACTTGCTTTGCTTCTGCATGACCCTACTTGTTCCTTATGGGACACTCAATCCTTCACAAACCTTTACTATTAATATGTCTGAAAAACATTTCCTTTTTGTTTAGTGCAGCCAGCCATCATTCCCTCATACTTTCTCTCACATTTCCTATTCCAGCCAAATCCTCTCTCCTGCACTTGAGGTACTCTTCCTGACTTCTATTGTCATTAAAATTCTGGCATCGTATGCTTCCTTTCTCTTCCTTATTTTCTCATCAATACCATTAGTCATCCATGGTACTCTGGCTTGGATATCCTGCATTTATTTCTCATGAGTATATACCTAGCTTGCACCCTATTAACTTCTCTTTTGAAATTCTCCAATTTTCATCCACCATTGTAAGCACCAAAATGAGTTCCCAATCAACATGTTCCAGTTCAACTTTCAGACTCCTGAAATCTGCCCTTTACCATCCTAGAATTTTATTATTGATTGATTATTATAATTTCCAACTTAATATTGAACATAATTATATTATGATAGTTATTTCCCAAATGCTCCCCTGCTGATATTTTCTACTTGGCCAGTCCTATTTCCCAGGATCAGATCCAGAACAGCTTTCTCCCTGGTAGGACTGGAGAGTACTGTTCAGAAAGTTCTCCTGCACGCATTGCAGGAACTTCTCCTCTTCCACGCCCCACACTATACCTTTATTGTAGTTTACCACAGGGTAATTGAAATCACCAACTATTACAACCCTACTTGTCCAGATTTCCAAAATCTGCCTAAAAAATGTTGTTATCTACTTTCTTCCCACTATTTGGAGATCTGTAATAAACACCCAACAAGTTCACCGCTCCTTTCCTGTTTCTCACCTACAACCAAATAGATTCTAATTTAGAAACTGCATCTTGTTAATGGGCAATAACACTACCTTTGATCAAGATGCTACAACGTCCTTTTTATTGTACAGCTGAGCTTGGATAAGGTCCTGAAATTTTTTGCATATTTTAACTTCAACTTTTTAGGGAGAGATGTTTTACCATTTTTGTACAAGCCCTGGATTTTTGGGAACGGATGAGAATTTTTATCATGGAAACTTGACGTTTAGTATGTGGAAACTGGATTTTGTAAATGAGTTTGGATTAGAAAGCATAAAACATACAATGCTCTGCCATAGCCTACATATCTTGAGAGAATTTAAATTGTCCTGAAATGTGGTACTTGTGACATTGAGATCTCCAATCATTTCTACAGACTGTTTGGAAGGAAACTAAAGTACATTTTGAAATCTAGTGTTATTCACCAATATGGGAGGCATGGTGAGTAAATTTGCAGATGACACCAAAATTGGTGCAACAGTGGACAGTGAAGATGATCTAAGATTACAAAGAGATCTTGGTTAAATGGGCTGAGGAGTGGTAGATGGAGTTTAATTTGGAATAATGTGAGGTATTGTATTTGGTAATACAAATAAGGACAGGACTTGTACAATTAATGGTAGGGCCTAGGGTAGTGTTATAGAAGCGGGAGACTCAGGGGTTCAAGTACATAATTCTTTGAAATTTGCGACACAAGTAGATACGGTGGTTAAGAAGGCATTTGACATGCTTGCCTTCATTGCTCAAACCTTTGAGCACAGGAGTTCAGACATTATGTTCAGGTTGTATAGGATGCTGGTAAGGTCTCTTCTGGAGTACTGTGTGCAATTCTGGTCGCCCTGTTATAGGAAGGATATTATTCAATTGGAGAGGGTTTAGAAAAGATATATCACGATTTTGCTGGGAATGGAGGGTTTGAGGTATAAGAATAGACTGGAAAGACTGGGAATTTTTCCACTGGAGTCTAGGAGGTTGAAAGGTGACCTTATTGAGGTTCATAAAATTATGAGGGGTATAGATAAATAACAAGAGTCTTATCTCTAGAGTGGGGGAGTTCAAAACTAGGGGGCATATTTTTAAGGTGAGAGAAGAAAGACTTAAAAATGATATGAGGGGCAATGTTTTTTTTTTGCACAGAGTGGGTCATCAGTGGAAGTGCCAGTGAAAGTGTGGCTGCATGTACAGTTACATTTGGATAAGTTTATGAATAGGAAAGGTTTGGAGGAATACGGGCCAAGCACAAGCAGGTTGTGCCAGGGTAGTTTACGAAAATGGTCAGCATGGACTAGACGGGCTGACGGGTCTGTTTCCGTGCTGTACGACTTTATGGCTCTAATTCAAGTAGACTGTCACTAAGTATAAAATTACAATTTTAGCAATCAGATCTCTGAGAGAAACACTGCACGAAAAAAAAGCAAGTCTTAATTGCATCAAATTTATCTGGAAGTATTACAGGGCTGAATATTCCCAAAATTTGGCTAGGTGTCAATTTTGGGGAAGTTCATAGAGGCTTTCACTTTGTGGGCCCTGGTGACCTTTCTGATATAATTTTACAATGCTAACCTCATTAAGTGAGCAGCCTTCCTCCATGGCAAAGCACTCACACAATCTTGCTCTCAGCAACAATGGAGGTTCCCACCAGTGCCAAGGTATTGCGGTCTGCGTTCTGAGAATGGGTCACCAGACCTGAAACTTAACTCTAATTTTTCTTCGCAGATGCTGCTAGACCTGTTGAAGAGTTCCAGCAACTTCTGTTTGTGCATTGCGATTTAAACCCAGCTATACGCAATCTCAAATGCTCCATGTGGTTTGGAAATAGCCACCCAGGATCACTGTCCTGCTCACAGTCCAGAGGAATGTGCAGCAATGCTGCAAGAGTGTCATCGATCTTCTGCACTCCACGAGGATAAGTGACATCATTCTTTCTCTGCTACTTCACACTCACTCTAACTCCGCTACTACGTCCACCTCTCACCAAGGTTCATGGTCTACCACTTGAAATATTGCATGCAGTACCTTCCCTCCATGGCTTACACCCACTTCATATCCCTCTGTAAAATACAAACCCCCTTTCTGCCTTCTGTGCTTCCTCTTTGCAAATTCAGGCCACCTCACCAAATTTCCTGATTGAGGACGGACCAGAACCCAGACTGATCATAGTTCTCTTTGACTGAATGAAGGACTGTTTTCCTCACAATTTCAGCTGTTTCCATTTGGGTTAAACACAGTGTGTTTGCAATATAAGCTGCTGTCACATGCTACACATAGGACATTGATATAGCAGGGTGCCAAACATCAACATGTCTAGTCCTTTTGACTGTTCATTCCTGGCAAACAGGACAAGCTAGCTGGCTTTATCTCTGTACTGAAAGAAAAGGCAAAGCAAAAGTGCTGTGAGCATCAAAGATAGCACGAAACAAGTGAGCACCAAGAAAGCAAGCTCACAGCCCTTAGGTACACCTGTTCCAATGCCCAAAATGGGTGCCCATTCCTGTGCTCAAAGTGGCCTGGCAACAGCATAGCAATGTAAAGCGTAAATGTAAATGTAAAGCAAGCTGTAAATGCCAGGTTATCACACTAAGACTTTCACGTTGGGACCTTGTTTACTGATGTCAAAAATCTCATTTTTTCCTTCCAACCATCTCACCATTGTTCACATTGTTCAGATACTAGGAAAATCTGGCCCACAGTTTCTATATTGTTTAACAGTGTATCTTAAATCTGTCAACAGTTGTCAAGTTATTGCATTGAGTGGTACAGATTGAAATCCTGAAGTTAATGCTTGTCTCCAGGTCACAGGGAATTAAAGTGTTTTGAAAGTAAAACATACCATGCACAAAGTTCTGTGATTATTTTAAAAATGCCCAAGCATATAAGGGTAGTTTCATAAGGGCAGACAACCCTCAAGTAATTTGTAGAAGTTACTGTACTCAGTTACAAGATTTGACTCTGTGGTGGTTTATAAATGCTGCATCATCACGGTCAGACCATAGTACTCTCAGACATGCAATTTGCAGCACAAGGTAGAAATCAGAACTAAGGTTAACTTCAGAAACCTACTGTTAATCTGGCCCAGATCTGCCTATTCAGAAATTAAACTTGAGGCATTTTTCTCAAAGCTTAACTGTGCAATTAATTTACCTACATAGCTGCCTGACCCTTTCCAGTTTGTACTTTTTAAAATATTTGGCATAAATGTAACTGCTTTTAATTTGTAAAAGCTTCATTTCAAATTTCGAATGAAGTCATGAGCTTCCTGTGGGAGCATCACCAACATACTGCTAGGTGTGCGAGAGGAAAGAGTACTTTCAGTTATTATGATGAAACCCGTTAAAGAATAAAAGAGACCTTATTACCTGGAAAGAAAATGTGAAATCAAAACCATCACTATCTGATTCTCCAAATAAAATGCAGCATGACGTCCTGTGAGTAAATGCACCCTGAGTGTGAAAGCAAAATACAGTGGATTTCTTTTTAACTTTGTTTGTGGGATGTGGGCATTGCTGGCTGGCCGCATTTATTGCACATCGCTAGTTACCTTTGAGAAGGTGGTGATGAGTTGCCTTCTTGAACTGCTGCAGTCCACCTGCTGTGGGTTGATTCACAATGCCATGAGGGAGGGAATTCCAGGATTTTGATCTAGTCACAGTGAAGGAACGGCAATATATTTCCAAGTCAGGGTGGTGAATGGCTTGAACGGGAACTTGAAGGTGGTGTTCCCATATATCTGCTGCCCTTGTCCTTCTAGATGGAAGTGGTTGTGGGTTTGGAAGGTGCTGTCTGAGGATCTTTAGTGAATTCCTGCAGTGCATTTTGTAGATAGTACACAGTGCTGCCACGGAGTGTCTGCTTTGTAGGGAGTAGATGCTTGTGGATATAATCCCAATCAAGCGTGCTGCTTTGTCCTGGATGGTGTCAAGCTTCTTGAGTGTTGTTGGGGCTGCACTCATCCAGGCAAGTGGGGAGTATTCCATCACACTCCTGACTTGTACCTTGTAGATGGTAGACAGGCTGTGGGGAGTCAGGTGGTGATTTACTTGCTGAGGATTCCTAGCCTCTGACCTGCTCTTGTAGTCACTGTATTTATGTGGTGAGTCCAGTTGAGTTTCTGGACGATAGTAACACCCAGGAAGTTGATAGTGGGCAATTCAGTGATGGTAACATCCTTGAATGCCATGGTGAGGTGGTTAGATTGTCTCTTATTTGTGATGGTCATAGCCTGGCATTTGTGTTCTGTGAATGTTACTTGCTGCTTGTCAGTTCAAGCTTGGATAATATTCAGATTTTGTGCATTTGAACATGGACTGCTTCAGTATCTGAGGAGTCACGAATGGTGCTGAACATTGTGCAATTATCAGCAAACATCCCACTTCTGACCTTATGACAGAGGGAAGGTCATTGATGAAGCAGCTGAAGATGGTTAGGCCGAAGACACTACACCGAGGATATCCTGGACATGTCCTGGAGCTGAGATGACTGATCTCCAACAAACCAAGTCCACCTTCCTATGGCTGCAACCACTGGAGAGTTTGTCCCTGATACCCACTGATTCCAGTTTGGCTAGGGCTCCATGATGCCACACTCAGTCGAATGCAACCTTGATGTCAAGGGCTGTAACTCTCACCTCACCCCTGTAATTCGGCTCTTTTGTTCACATTTGAAACAAGGCTGTAATGAGGTCTGGAGATGAGTGGGCCTGGCAGAACTCAAACTGGGCGTCACTGAGCAGGTTATTGCTGAGCAGGTGCTGCTCGATAGCACTGCTGATGACATCTTCCATCACTTTACTGATGATCGAGAGTAGACTGATGGGGTGATAACTGGCTGGGTTGGATAAGTCCTACATTTTATGTACAGGACATACTTGGGCAATTTTCCACATTGTCAGGTAGATACCAGTTTTGTAACTGTACTGGAATAGCTTGGCTAGAGGAGCAGGAAGTCTTCAATTCTATTGCTGTTACATTGTCAGGGTCTGTCGCCTTTGAAGTATCCAGTGCCTCCAACCGTTTCTTGATATCATATAGAACAAACTGAATTGGCTGAAGACTGGTATCTGTAATGCTGGGGACCACTGGAGGAGGCCGAGATAGATCATCCACTCGGTACTTCTGGCTGAAGATTGCTGCGAAAGCTTCAGCCTTATCTTTTGCACTGATGATATTCCATCATTGAGGATGGGGATATTTGTAGAGGAACCTCCTCCAGTGAGTTGTTTAATTGTCAACCACCATTCACAACTGGATGTTGAAGGGTTGCAAAGCTTAGATTTGATCTGTTGGTTGTGGGATTTCTTGGCTCTGTCTACCACTTGCTGTTTATGTTGTTTGGCAGGCCCTGTTTGCTTGGTGGCTTTACCAGCTTGATACATCATCTTCAGGTATGCCTGGCGTTGCTCCTAGCATGCCCTCCTGCACTCTCAATTGAACCAGGGTTGATCCCCTGGATTGATTGTAATGGATTGAGTGGGGGATATGCTGAGCCATGACGTTACAGATTGTGCCGGAGCACAATTCTGCTGCTGTTAATGCCCCACAGCGCCTCATGGATGCCTGGTATTGAATTTCTAGATCTGTTTGAAATCTATCCCATTTAGCACAGTGATACTGCCACACAATACGATGGAGGTTATTCTCAATGTGAAGGCGGGACTTCGTCTCCACAAGGACTATGCAATAGTCACTCTTGCCGATACTGTCATGGACAGATGCAACTGCAGCTGGCAGATTAGTAAGGATGAGGTCAAATATGTTTTTCCCTCTTGTTGGTTCCCTCATCACCTGCCACAGACGCAGTCTAGCAGCTATGTCCTTTAGGACCTGATCAGCTCAATCAGTAGTACTGCTGTCGAGCCACTCTTGGTGGTGCACATTGAAATCCCCCACCCAGAGTACATTTTGTGCCCTTGCTGTCTTCAGTGCTTCCTCTAAGTGTTGGTTCATATGGAGGCGTACTGATTCATCAGCTAAGAGAGGACGGTACATGACAATCAGCAGGACGTTTCCTTGCCCATGTTCAACCTGAAGCCACGAGACTTCAAGAGTCAATACTGACAACTCCCAGGGAGACCTCCTCTTGACTGCATACCACTGTGCTGCCACCTCCGCCAGGTGTGTCCTGCAGTTGGGACAGTGGAATGCTGGTGAGATGCTGGAAATCTGTTTTGACGAGCATTCATTCTGGACTTGAAACATTAATTGTTTCTCTCTTCACAAATGCTGCTGGATCTGCTAGGTTTCTGTTGCTGTTTGTGTTCAGGTGTTTGCTTCACATTTTTGATTCTAGGCTTTTGGCAAAGTTTAATGATTAGCAAGTTTAAGCATTATGCACATGATTAACTTCCGCCAACTGAGAAGCAAGAACTTTTCCTTCAATACATTGCATGCTTTTGGGCTGAACTATTTTAGAACTTAATTTTCAATGGGTCTCAGTCACTGTAATTCCCTAACTGTGGAGGAATGTGATGTGACCCAGCAAAAATCAAGAGGCAGTTCTAAAGGAAATACCAAAGATTGTGGGGCAGTTGGAGGAGGCATGTCAGAAACAGTGATGCATTTGGAGTTCACTTACTGATGACAGCATAGCTGATCATAATTAATCACAGGAACTTGTTAAGTAATAACTTCTGCTCATTAGATAGTTTGCTTCTTTTGTTCAAAGTAATTTTTAGCTTCCTGCTTTCCTAGGACCCTCTCTCTACTGTGGTGATCTTTCTTTGGTATTTTGCTTCCGTCTTTCTCTGCTTTTGAGAGGTTTGTGAGGTTTGAAGTGATTGATTTAGATTTCCAGAGGCAACAAGGTAGTGCTGTGTGAGGGACAAGGTACTAGCATGGATAGAGATTGGTTGGCTGGCAGAAGGCAGAGAGTGGGGAATGAAGGAGTCTTTTTCAGGCTGTCATCTGGTAACTAGTGGAGTTCCACAGAGTTCAACGTTAGGACCACAACTATTCACACTATACATAAACGATCTGGATGAAGGAAGTGATGGCATTGTTGCAAAATTTGCAGAGGACAACAGATAGGTGGATGAAATAACACCACAAGGCCAGTATCCCATCACCAAGTAGCCCTTTATTTACTCGTGGAGAGTTCTCGACATTGATCCCGCTCCCTCAAAGCCAGCTCTCCGAGTGAGCAGAATCTCTGACAGTTCTGTTTAGCTCTGTCAGCTAAGGCATCCTGACTGGACAAGATTAATAGCCCCAATCAGGGAACTCATATTCTATGAGGTCTAACTGGCTGACCTTGTTACAATCAATACAGTGGAGGGAAAGGTGGTGATGAGGAAGCTTTACCTATATACTCTAATAAATTTTTAGAAGTTCATGTCATGTTTTTACACGTTCATTAGAAATGGCCTTATTCCAGTTGAAAACTTCAATATTTATGGAAGGCTTATGCTTTTCCATAATTCTATTTATTTTAAAATAGTTACAACTGAAACAATGGCACTTTATAAAGGAAGATAGACAAAGGCAGTGACTACATGGGCAACGATTCAAACGGAGAAAGAAACCTACACTGCTGTTTGACACAGCAGTCACCGGCACAGTTGTTGCCTTTGCTGTCTGGTTTCAAGTATCTCTGGTCACTGGAGTTTGTTCTAAGAAAAATAAACAAATGAGGAAATTCATAGTTGACCTTTGGGAAACCTGTGTGGGAGCTCACAGCAGGGGAGCAGCTAAGTGGATTTTTAAAGTGTAACTTACTGGTTTTCTTCTGTAAATCTACAATAACGAGTACAGTGATTTTGTTTTGATTGTATTATTGTTGTTGAGATCTGCCTCTTCATTGAACTTTAAAAATATAGAAACATAGGTACTGAGCTGGCCTGGAGCAGTATTTTTAGAGCAATAAGACTGCCATATTCTGGGTCTGTAAATTGTTGGGGTGCGGGGATCGCATTTGGTGGAGTGACATGCTCTTCTTGTTGGATGTAGGAGATTAGGGAGAGTTTCCATATTGCTGATGATTATCTCGGTGGGGGGGGGGGGGCGGCGGTGTGTGCGTGTGTGTGTGTTGTGGTGTGTTTGGTTGCGAATCCTAGGAGATCGCATGGGTTGGTTGCGGCAGCGGTTGGAGGCAGTGGGGAGTTTGCAGGAGCTATGAGGTGTGGTGGATGGCAGTTGCAGGGAGGGAGATGAACCGAGGATGCAGTCAGATACATGGGTGGCCCCCAGGGACATAGTGAGGAAAGACATCAGTGTGAGACTGCAAGCGAGGAGGGGGAGTGGCGTTTTTGATCAGGTACAACATTACAGCTTTATTTAAAGGAACATATTCCTGGGAATGTGTCCAGGGAAATTATTTGGGTGGAACTGAGGGCAATCCCCAATAGGTAGTGGGAAATTGGGAAACAAATTTGTAAGGAGGTCTCAGTTGTCTGTAAGAATAATAGGATTGTCATGATAGGGGATTTTAACTTTCTAAACATAGACTGGGACTGCCATAGCTTGGATGGAGAGGAATTTAATTGTGTGCACAAGAAAACTTTACAGATTCAGTATGTGGATGTACCTCTTGGAGAAGGTGCAAAACTTGACCTACTCTTAGGAAATATGGCAGGGAAGTGACTGAGGGGTCAGTGGGGGAGCACTTTGGGGCCAGTGACCATAATTCTATTAGTTTTAAAATAGTGATGAAAAAGGATAGACCGGATCTAAAAGTAAAAGTTCAAAATTAGAGGAAGGCCAATTTTGACAGTATTAGGCAAAAGAGTTGACTGGGGAATGGATGTTTACAGGTAAAGGGACGGCTGGAAAATGGGAAACCTTCAAAAGAATGAGGCAATGAGAGTCCAGAGACAGTATGTTGCTGTTAGGGTGAAAGCCAAGGCTGGTAGGTGTAGGGAATGCTGGACAACAAGAGAAATTGAGGTTTTGGTTAAGACTAAGAAGGAAGTATACGTCAGGTATTGACAGCAGAGATTGAGGATTCCCGAGAAGAATATAAAAGCAGCAGGATTATACTTAAGAGGGAAATCAGGAGGGCAAAAAGGGGGCATGAGATAGTTTTGGCAAATAGGGTTAAGGAGAATTCAAAGGGATTCTACAAACACATTCAGGTCAAAAC
This sequence comes from Ginglymostoma cirratum, assembly GCA_024137785.1. Lineage (NCBI taxonomy): Eukaryota > Metazoa > Chordata > Chondrichthyes > Orectolobiformes > Ginglymostomatidae > Ginglymostoma > Ginglymostoma cirratum. The sequence goes on from JAHRHZ010000098.1 coordinate 38,579,487, forward strand.
AGTAACTAGGGAGAGAATAGGGCCCCATAAGGATCAATAAGGTGGCCTATGTGTGGAACCGCAGGAGATGGGGGAGATACTAAATGAGTATTTTGCATCAGTGTTTACTGTGGAGAAGGATATGGAAGATAGAGAACATGGGGAAATAAATGGTGACCTCTTGAAAAATATCCATATTACAGAGGAGAGGCTGCTGAATGTCTTAAAATGCAGAAAGGTGGATAAATCCCTAGGTCCTGATCAGGTGTACCCACAACTCTATGGCAAGCTAGGGAAGTAATTGCCAGGCTCCTTGCTGAGGTATTTGTATCATCGATAGCCAAAGACAAGGTTACAGAAGATTGGAGGTTGGCTAATGTAGTGCCACTATTTAAGAAAGAAAAAGCCAGGGAACCATTGACTGGTGAATTTGACATTAGTGGTGGGCAAGTTGTTGGAGGGAATCCTGAGGGACAGGATTTACATGTATTTGGAAAGGCTAGGACTGATTAGGGATAGTCAATGTGGCTTTGTCAATGTGGGAAATCATGTGTCACAAACTTGATTGTGTTTTTTGAAGAAGTAACAAAGAGGATTGGTGAGGGCAGAGCAGTGGGTGTGATCTATATGGACTCCAGTAAGGCATTCCACAAGGTTCCTCATGGTAGGCTACTTAGCAAGGTTATATCACACGGAATAGAGGGAAAACTAGCTATTTGGGTACAGAACTGGCTCGAAGGTAGAAGACAGAGGGTGGTGGTGGAGATTTGCTTTTTAAACTGGAGGCCAGTGACAAGCGATTTGCCACAAGGATCAGCACTGGGTCTGCTGCTTTTCGTCATTTATATAAATGATTTGGATGTGATCATAGGAGGTACGGTTAGTGAGTTTGCAGATGACACCAAAATTGGAGGTGTAGTGGACAGCGAAGGAGGATACCTCAGAGTATAACAGGATCTTGATCAGATGGACTACTGGGCTGAGGAGAGGAAGGTGGAGTTTAATTTAGATAAATATGAGCTGCTGCATCTTGGAAAGGCAAATCAGGGCAGGACTTATACTCAATAATAAAGGTCCTGAGAAGTGTTACTGAACACAGAGACCTTGGAGTGCAGGTTCTAATTTCCTTGAAAGTCAAGTTGCAGGTAGATTTGGCAGTGAAAATGGCATTTGGTATACTTGCCTTTATTGGTCAGTACGTTGAGAATACGAGCTGGGAGGTCATGTTGCAGATGTACAGGACATTGGTTAGGCCACTATTGGAATACTGCGAGCAATTCTGGTCTCCCTGCTGTAGGAAGGATGTTGTGAAACTTGAAAGGGTTCAGAAAAGATTATAAGGATGTTGCCAGGGTAGGAGGGTTTGAGCTATAGGGAGAGGCTGAATAGACTGGGGCTATTTTCCCTGGATTGTCGGAGGCTGAAGGGTGACCTTATAGAGGTTTACAAAATCATGACGGGCATGGATCGGGCAAATAGACAAGGTCTTTTCCCCGGGGTGGGTGAAGTCCAAAACTACAGGTTTAAGGTGAGAGGAGAAAGATTTAAAAGGGGCCCAAGGGGCAAGTTTTTCCACAGAGAGGGTGTTGCATGAATGGAATGAGCTGCCAGAAGAATTGGTGGAGGCTGGTACATTTACAACATTTAAAAGGCAGCTGAATAGGTATATGGGTAAGAAGGATATAGAGTGATATAGGCCAAGTGTTGCCAATTGGGACTAGATTTATTTAGGATATCTGGTTGGCATGGACAAGTTGGACTGAAAGGTCTGTTTCCATGCTGTATATATCTATGACTCCATGATCACTAGACCCAAAGTGTTCCCCTACCATCACTTCAGTCACTTGTCCTGTCTTATCAGCCTACAAAAGGTCAAGTTTTGCTCCTTCTCTTGGAGAAACATTTACATATTGATCTAGAAAATTTTCTTGAACACCTTCAACAAATTCTTCACTATTCAAACTTTTAACACAATGGTGGTCCCTGTTAAAATCAAAATCATGTACTAATACAACCTTATTATGCTTACAAATATCTGAGATCTTTCCACATATTTGTTTCTCAATTTCCCTCTGACTAACGGGCGTTCTACAGTACAATCCGATCAAGGTCATCCTTCCTTTTTTATTTCTAATTTCAACCCATATATTTTCTCTGGAAAATTTCGCAGAAATATCTTCTCTGGTTAAAGTAGTAATATCTTCCTTACTTAAAAACGCTACTCCTCCTCCTCTTTTGTTTCTTTTTCTATCCTTCCTATAGCATCTGACACCTGGAACACCGAACTGTCAGTCCTGTCCATCCGTCAGACAAGTATCTGTAATAGCTGTGATGTCCCAATCCCATGTTCCCAAACATGCACTGAGTTTATCAGTCTTACCTGCAAGAACCCTTGCATTGAAATAAATGCAGTTTAATCCATCAGAGTTACTTGGTTCTCTGTCTTGCTCTTGTCTGTCTTTTCTAATAAACTTGCTCTTTTCAGATCAAAACCATTCTCATCTGTCTTTCTATTTTCTCTGCTACTTAGGGTCAATGGGCTGAGGAGTGGCAGATGGAGCTTAATTTGGATACATGCAAAGTATTGCGTTTTGGTAAAACAAAGGTAAGACTTGTATGATTAAAAGTAGGGCCTTGGGTAGTATTGTAGAACAGAGATCTAGGGGTTCAGGTAGATAATTCTTTGAAGTTTGCATCAGATATACATTGGATGATTAAGAAGGTGTTTAACACACTCGCCTTCATTGCCAGACCTTTGGAGAACAGGACAAAAAAAACTGTAGATGCTGTAATCCAAGGTAGACAAACAGAAGGCTGGAAGAACACAGCAAGCCAGGCAGCATCCGGAGGAAAGGAGCAGTCAACATTAAGGTATTACCCTTCTTCAGTCCTGACGCTGACTGCTCCTTTCCTCCAGATGCTGCCTGGCTTGGTGTGGTCTTCCAGCTTCCTTTTTGTCTCCTTTGGAGCACAGGAGTTTGGACATTTTGTTGATTGTACAGGATACTGGTGAGGCCTCTTCTGGAAAACTGTGTGCAGTTTTGGTCTCCCTGTTATAGGGAGGACATTATTAAACTGGAAAGGGTTCAGAAGAGATTTACGAGTGATGTTGCCAGGAATGGAGGGTTTGAGTTATCAGGAGAGGCTAGGTAGGCTGGAGCTTTTTCCACTGGACCATACAAGTTTGAGTGGTGACCTTTCAAGGTTTATAAAATAATGAGGGGTACAGATAAGGTGAATGACATATGTCTTTTCCCTAGGGTGGAGGAATTTCAAGAGTAAGGGGCATATTCTTAAGGTGAAAGGGGAAAGATTTAAAAAAAGACATGAGGAGCATTTTTATTTACACAGAGTGCCGTTGGTGTGTGAAATGAACTTCCAAAGGAAGTGGTGGATGCGGGTACAGTTACAATGTTCAAAAGGTATTTAGATAAATACATGAATGAGGAATGTTTGGAGGGATATGGGCCCAGCACGGGCAGGTAGGACTAGTTTAGTTGGGGATTATGGTCAGCATGGACTAGTTGCACTAAAGAGTCTGTTTCTGTGCTGTCTGACTTTATGATTCTGTAAGTATTTTAATCGTGAAACTGTTCCCTTCTAATGGATCACATCTATCATTTTAGTAAGAATGCCAATTACTGGAGCACTAAATTGGGAAACAACCTTTTAGGTGGTCTATGAAAATTTGGGTTGAGATGAAACTCCATTTCAGAGAGGACAATACAGCCGAGAGACAAATGAACAATTAAATAAGGTTGAGAATAGTTTCAGTTTACAAGAAATACAAAGGCATTTCATGTCTGCACCTATTGTACTCACCCTGATGACAACTGTTATTTTTGACAAAGTTGCACATTTTGAAATTACACCCCAAAGTTATCCATATGTAGGTGAAGCAGCATCATAGGAGCAGGAAAGCTTGACATTTCACGCCTAGACCCTTCATCAGACAAATCTGATGAAGGGTCTAGGCCCGAAACGTCAAGCTTTCCTGCTCCTATGATGCTGCTTGGCCTGCAGTGTTCATCCAGCTCTACACCTTGTTATATCGGATTCTCCAGCATCTGCAGTACCTATTATCTCTTATCCATATGTAGTTTCTGTGTAATTTGCTGACTAGGCTTTTTCTGACACTATTAAATAACCGAAAAACATTCATACATTGGATCACTTCGATAATGAAACACGCAAGAATTTGAGGACATTAAATTCCTGAATGAATTCTTGATAAGCAAATAAAACATTCTGATACACTTTCGTTTCACATCAATGAACCTGAAGTTTGCTTTGCAGACTGTTTCTCAAGAACTTGATTTAATTTTACAATTTTCAAAGACAATTTGAGAGGAATTAATAGTAAACACAATTTTAAATTTCTCCTTCTCTACGTGTGCCAAATTCAGCAAATCTCAACACCTGTAACCTGTAAAGGGTACCTTCTTCGGAAGTAAATTACACTAATACACTACTCAAAGAGCATTGTTCCACAAGCAACGTCATGGGCTTTTTAAGTTGATGAACCATGATATAGCACCAATGGTGTGAATAATTAAAATTAGCCGATGAAAGTGGAATCAAACATCACTTGACTAAACTTCTGAACAGATGTGTCATCTTAATGAAAAACCAAACAGACAGCAAATGCTTTTAACACTGAACAAAAATTATCCCCCAAAGCACAAGACTTAAATCACCAGTAACTGCACTTGAAGGAGTCAGTATGCAAAGCAGCAACTTGTCATGGTTGCTAATTTCATTTCTCCCCAGCATGTGCTAACAGTTAGCTACCATTATTCAAGTACATCCATTGATGCAAGCCAGTCCCCAAGGTGTAGCATTAAAATGTAATAACTTCCACTGTAAATGAAAACAAAAACCATTATGTTTTCTAGGGATTTGAAACCTAATACATGTCCCATCTGGCTGCCGTGATTAAGCATACAGCAGGATTGTAACCTCAGAAGGGTAATTTTGAACAGATTGGCTGGCTGTCTGTCGGCAAGGCACAGTCTTGCAGCTTGAACACAACCTCCCTACGCTGGTGAAGAAAGCGGGCACAAAAGAGAATACTGCACTTATTAAAATTCACACAGCAAGCCCAATTGCTTCAAACAGCAATTCAAGGAGAATCGACTCAGAGTTCATTAGCCTGATAAAAGTATCAATTTTTTAAAAATAAAGCTGTCAGTGTTACTGGTGCCATATCTGCACAAGCTAAAAAGGTGTTGACTGTTGTAAAAACCAAACGACATTATTTAACTGCAAGACCAACTTTCACTGAATTTATGTTTGAACATGTTGAAAAAGGAAATAAAACGACTCATGGGAAATCAAAGCACATATGGTGTCATAAAAAAGTTAACGTTTAAACGCAAAAATCACAACAATGTCACAAAAAAAATTAACTGGTGGTAAATAACAAGTGGCAATGGTCTCTGCCAAGAACCTTGCCAAAATGTGCCTTTGGTATTTGTTTCCTGTTCACTTTAGTGGGTACTGAGTGCTGTTATATTTCATTAGAAGACAATAATGACGCTGGGCTTTCACTGAACAGAATTTCCAATAGTGGCAGAGGGGATATCAACAATAACATGCAGTACTACAATTATTTTTAAATAGGGTTGTAATTGTATAATGATTTCTCTCATACAATGTTGTATAACTGCTATAAATTTTACATCAGGTTTTACTGAAAAATTAGCTTCAGCACTGTCTCGGTGCCTTAGTTGATAAAAGGAGCATGCAAGACAGCCATACAAATGAAAAGTCAATCATTTACCTAATTGGATATATATTGGCTGTCTTAGCTCAATTTATCAGTTAATCCAGAGATCTTCAATGGGAACAAAGTTAATCGCAACATACCATGATACATTTTAATCCCTTAAGAGTTACTGGCCATGTTACAAGGCACAATTTCACATTGAATTCTGGAGTAAAAGGAACCCCTGTTGTTTTTACATCTTGGTAATAGTAGTTTGAAATTATTGTTAATATGTTGCTTGTACAAAGCAGTGTTCATTTACATGTTTACTGTTTCAGTAAACTTGCTTTTGCCTGAGCTACAGCATTCTAAAATTGAAGATGTGTTATAGCATATATTCTAGTAGATCAGAGTGCAGTGACAAGGATTCTCTGGTTCATCCTCGAGTTTCTTTATAGTTGGAGGTATGAGACAAGGAATGGGTTGGTCTGGTTTTATGAGGGCTTGTGTTTGTTTACGGAAAGGATCACTGGAGTTGAATCTAAAGATAATTGAATATTGTAGGTTAACATCTTAGTACCAACCAAAGTAGATCTTTTACCCAGAAACCATGCTTTCAGTTTAGCTGTACAAGGGAGTAAACACGGCAAAATTCACATTGAGGTTGAAAGTGAAAGAATGTCTTTAAGATCTTGGCCTTACAAATAATCTCATTGATCAAAAAGTGCCACAGATTTTTGTGAGCAGCAGTTTGATACTTTCACTTTCACATTTGTAAATAATTCTGCTCGTATTAATTTTTATGGTGATACAGCCTTGAGATATAAAACACACCATTAAATATAAAATGCAATACCTAACGCCATGTTGGAAATAAAATTAAATCCCCTAAGTGTTACAAGGTTTAACAAATCCTGTGATGCTGAGAAAGGTCAGAGACCTTTGTGAGAAAGTGTGCACAAAATCAAGAATTTTAATACATTATTAATTGACCACCTATGATGCCGCATGCAGGGAGTCAAGACCAAATGAAGTCTTCAGGTGAAGTGAGGTGAGAGGTCTGTTGTATATAGATGCATTCAGTTTCAGTCTAAAGATCTTTAGTTCGCTATCACCAATATAAATTATGTCCAGACTTAAAATGGAAATTGTCCAGATCAAACTGTTACAAGTTTAATCACGGAATAGTTACAGAATAGGAGGAGCACATTCAGCCTGTAATGTTTATGCTGACTCGAAGATCAAATCAGCCGGTCCCATTCCCTGGGCCTTTTTTTAATTCATTCATGGCATGTGACGACTGCTGGCTTGACAAACATTTATTGCCCATTCCTGGCTGCCCTCAAAGTGGTGGTGAACTACCTCTTTCAACTGCTGCTGTCCATTTTGTGAAGGTAGAACCACAAAGCCATTGGGGAAGGATTTTGATCCAGCAACACTGAAGGAACAATAATATATTTTCAAGGCAAGACTATGTGTAGCTCCAAGGGAAACTTGCAGATGGTGGTATTTGCTGCTCTTGCTCTTCTAGACGGTAGAGGTTGTGGGTTTGGAAGGTTCTGTCTCAGAGACTTTGGTCAATTTCTGCAGTGCATCTCATGGATGGTACACACAGCTACTACTGCGTATCGGTTCTGGAGGAACTGAATGTTGATGGATGTAGTGCCAATCAAATGGCCTGCTTTGTCTTCCTTCTGATTCTCACTGACACTAGTTTTAGTAGTTATATGCGGCCACGTTCAAATGCTGCCTTAACATCACTCTCACCTCACCTCTGGAATTCAGCTTTTTTATTCCTTGTTTGAGCCAAGGCTTTAACAAGGTCAGGAGTTGAATGGTCCTGACAGAACCAAACAGAGTGTAGGTCAGCAGGTTATCACTAAACACCTTAATAATTACTACAACAACAACAAGAAGAAGCACCTAATGACCATATTCCATCACGTTACTGATGAATGGGAGTAGACTGATGGGCACTAATTGGCTGGGTTGGCTTTGTCTCACTTCTGTGTACAGGATGTATCTAGGCAATTTTCCACATTGTGGGGTAGATGCCAGTTATGTAGCTGTATTGGAACACGGTAGCTGGGGACATAGTAAGTTCTGGAGCACAAGTCTTGAGGACTGTTGTTAGAATGCAGTCAGGGACCATAGCCTTTTCAGTATCCAGTGCTTCAAGCCATTTCTTGATATCACTTGGAATGAACGGATCGGCTGAAGACCATTTTCCACAGCCCTAATAATGCTTATTCCTTACATGCTTGTCACAGTCACTCCTGAAAGTCATAACTGAATCTGCCTCCACTACACTCAACACTAGAGTTCCTCACGAGTTGCTGTCAGTGACTTCTGCTTGACACTTCTGCCAATAAGAATGTTTTTCTCTGTCTCTAATCTGCCATGATTTTGAACACTTATCAAATCTTCTCTCAACCTTCTCTTCTTTAAGAAGGACTATCTAGGCTTCTCCAAATGTACACGTAACTGAAGTACTATATTCTTGGAATCTTTCTATTATATCTTTTCTGCACTTGTTCTAATTCGCACTGCACTAAATTAGACATGATAATTCAGTTCAGAATAACCTCATGTACTCTTATCTTTGCTAAATCAGAAGTATGAAAATTAACTTTCAATTTAAGGAACAAAAATAATGCTTTTGAAGCTAAACAATATAATATATAGGTTTCTTTTCCATAAGTTCTCAAGCAGTTGCATTCTGATTTAAACCGTCATCCAGTTTATCACATCTTGTAATCTGTGCTGCAGGCCCCAGGAATGAATGGTTATCAGTAACTGTTATTATCATAGTAAATTGAACAGTTTCACCTGGCAGATAAATTACAAGACTCAACACATTATCTTTCATCTAGCAACCTAATGACAGATGGATTGGGGGGTTAATTTAGCTCAATTCCCAACTACATGTCTCACAGCATTGCAAAGGGAAAGCGAATGAATGCAATTACTGCAACATCTGCCAAAGGAGTTCCTTTGCTTTTAGATCTGGTTTGATAACATTAGCTTTACATTAGGTAAGTTTTCAGCTTTAATCCTTTGTAGCCTACAGACTTCTGGGCTGCATCTACCATACATGAGAAAAATAAGGATCTGGTTTTTGTCTATACTCAATACTTCACGGTGTTCTGGAAATTTAATGTTGAGTGGAGATCATTCATTTCTGCGTTGTCAATGTCAAGGTTTTTTATTGTCAACCCTCCAGGAATGTATTGGGTGATAAATGTAACTGTGGGGAGGGAGGGAAAAGTCAACTCAATAATTAGGTTCCAAACAAATGTAATTATTGTCTGCAAAAACAAAGTGCTTCCCATATTTGTGCCAGTATGGGAATCTGCACCCACCTAAGTGGATCAATGACAATAACTATCTATTTAACCATAGCCACAGAGATGCAATGGCACCTCTTTCAGCTCCATAACATCTGGTGCCCCTAAGGATATATCATTGGCGTCAACCTATTTCTTAGCTACGGGTTGCCCCTGGTACCATCATCTGAATATCACAACATTAGTTTCCATACATTTCATTGAAAACACCCACCTCTACTTCACCACTTTCCCACTCCATTCTCTGATGCCTTTAAAGTGCCAACCTGTATATCCAACATCCCATAATGTCACTAAATAATGGAAATGACCAAAGTCACTGCCTTCAGTGCATGCCACAAACTTCATTCCCTACCCAATGACTCAATCTATCTTCTTGATAACAGTCTGATGCAACTTTGGTTCGTACCTGATCCCGGGATAAGCTTCCAACTACATATCTGTGCTATCACTAGCCTGCCTATGTCCACCCCTGCCTCATCTTATGGGTGCTGAAACAGTTTTTCATGCTTTTGTTATTTGTAGAACATTCTCCTGGCTGGCCTCCTACGTTTGATCCCATACAAACTTGCTCTACATAAACTCCGCTGTCTACATTCTGACTTCTCCTGAATCCCATTCAATAACCATTCCTGTCCTCATTAACCAACACTGGCTTCTGTTAAGCAATGCTTTCATTTTAAAATCCTTAAACATGTTTTGAAACCCCTCTATGGCTTCATCCCCATGCATCTCTGTGATCGTCTTCAACTCCACAATTCTCTTAAGATAACTGTGGACTTCTTGAACATCCCTGCTTTTAATTGCTTCCTTATAGGGACGTAGTTGTCAAGATCCTAATTCCTGAATCTGCCCTGTAAATCTTTCTTCCTTTGCTTCCTTCTTCAACATGCTCTTTCAAAGGATATCTCTTTGGCTAAGCTTTTGTACATATGTCCAATATCTCCACATGTAGTTTGGAGTCAAACTTTGATTCTTAATGTTCCTTTTAAATACCCAAGGGAGGTTTCCCTACATTACTAAGGTGCTGCATAAATCCATGTCGCTGTTAGTGTAATCTAAGCAATCTCAGTGGTCACATTGGGCTTGATATTAAGAGCTCCCAAGAAAATGGGAAGTTGCCCTGAAATAAATTACTAAAAAAGATGAGGGGAATGATAATTATGTTAATCTTTACAAATGAGGTAAATACTTCAGGCATTTTCAATAGCTAGTTGAGGAACTAGACGGCAATATCCAGGAGCTAGTATAGTAAACAAAGGCTAGAAGCCAAGTCTGTGAGTTAGTGGGGTTTTTTGCCTTTGTTTAATGGCTTTAGTGAAAAATGGTCTTGCCAGTGGCGGGTGCAAGGGCAGGTGCAGTGTTTCCCAGTCCAGGGAATCCTTTCAGAGGACAATCTGCATGACATATGTCAGCAGATGGGCTCAAACATGAACCACAAAATCTTGAAATAGACATGGGAGATGGTTTATTTCAGTAAACTGCCAAAATAATAGCATGGTTCAATTTACCATACATATGGCTCACCAATGCATATCACAAAACGTTGCCAGAAAACCTGAATTAATGCTCAGCCATGCTCAGCACTTACACAACAGTTTTACTATGAGCTGTGAATATCCATAGGTCATACATTAAAGCTCTAAAAGCAATTGAAAGCTTTGGCACACTCATATCTTCATTTCTGAGTAAAGTAATACAAACTGTACCTTGAGCCTCTCTGATGAGTCAGAGGGTTAAAAGATTGGTGTGGTTTAATCTGAGTAATATGCTACATAAAGATACAAGTTAGATCGTGATCCACAGAAGGTCTGCTAAATTCAACCAAACTTGTGACTGTGCATCTCATTGATCATTTGGTTTATAAAGCGCAAAATAAAACCTGCCACAGTTCGCTAATAATAATTGCTATTTTGTGTAAAAAGTGTTGAAAAATATGCCTACCGTGTTTTGAATGTGGACAAATTTTATGCACAGTTTGACAACCTGCTGACTGCTTAATGTGTAGGCTTTCATGTGAAAAGTGGACACTTGGGTGATATTCTAGAGGTCTTGCTGTGGACATTGAATTATATTCCAGCAAGAATCAATCTCTCCAACATCAGAAATAAAAGATGAGGAAATCTAAGTTTAAAAAAAATACAGAATTCCTTTTGTGATAACTGTCATCCTTCAATACAGTTTATTTCATAACGGATACCATTCCCAAGGGTTTACGTCAATAGACTAGTTGGAAACTTTTAGTAGAGAACAACATTCAACCCAGAAATATCTGCCCACAAATCCCAATTGCATTAGCTACACAGACAGTTGATAGAGGTTCAGTGGGCAGGTTGTTTCAGTGATTAGAGAAAGGCTAAAAAAGTGAACAGATAAGAATCGTGAAATTCCCTGGAGAACCTATCAACTAATAGGGCAGCTAAATGTGTCAGAAGGGAGAATTGAAACGGTGTAATCAGAGAAGACAGTTGAAATGAACTCTGTATGCCTGTACAGAGTCATAGGCTGATTGCTCCTTTTAGAGCTAATAAGGACATGTTTTCTTAAGTGAGAAAGGCACGACGCGCAACAACTTTTGTCAGGATTAAACATAAACTGAAGTGGTGTGAGAGGAACTTCCAGTGCACTGAAGTTATCCCATCTCTTTTTCATGCTGACCTTTAAAAGTAATCTAAACCTCAGTTAGAATCACTTGAGCCTGTTTGTACTGACAAGTAAATAACTGACGTATGGCAAACAAAAGTTACAAAGATGACACCTATTAATGCATATCTTTCTTTTGCTCTGTTGACACAAACTAACTGGTATTCTGATACCACTTTGATAGAAGCCTACTTCTGGAAACTAGGATGAGAACTGTATTAACTTTCTATATTGGATTAAAGGATAATGAAGATTTATATTGCAGCTATACAGGACGGCGGATTTCAGGTTAAATTCTGGAATCTGCCAAAAATCCAGCTAATCACAATCAAATACGTAGCAAGCATGACAAAAATCAATATCTGACAGGACTCCCAATTCCTAATTGATATTCAGTTGAAGCTTCCCCTAGGATATAAAACATGCAACCAGTTTTGCACACTGACGCGCAAAAGGTAACCTTTGGCAATCGTGATGAAGAGCAAACAACCGAAACATTGACTTGAATTTTCAGCCCAACATAGATAGTGGTAGTTGTTCTCATTGAATCATTGTGATGTCCCTACAAAAGCATTGGCAATATTGCATGTACTGCAAATCGCTCTCAACAGACAAGAAAATCCATTGCAGCCAAGCAGTTAAATTGTTCATCAAAAATAGGATTGCACGATGAGGTGGCACAACATATCAAGGCACTGTCAATGCTGCAATAATTCAAAGTGGAAATATTGTAGCAGTTAGAATCACCTGATTGCAGACTCACAAAGGAATATACAAATTAGGAACTGAAGTAGGCCATTCTGTCCCTTGAGGCTGGTGCATCATTCAATAAGATCATTACTATGTGTGTTTCAAACTCCACATTTCTATCTACCCTGATAACCTTTGATTCCCTTGTCTAACAGGAATCTTTTTATCTCTATCTTAAAACACTCAATTACCCTGCCTCCACAGCTTTGTGAGGCAGAGTCGCAAGGTCACACAACTTCAGAGAGAAAACAATTCTCCTCATTTCTGTTCTAAAAAGGTGACCCCTAGTTTTTAAAACTCACCTACAAGAGGGAAACAAACCCTTTTCACATCCGTTTTATCAAGACTGTTCAGGATCTCAAACACATCAATCAAATCACCCTTCATTCTTCTAAAACTCAAGTGGCAACAAGCCCAGTCTGCCAACCTTTCTTGGGAAGACAACCTGCTCATTCCAAGTATCAATCTACTGAACCTCTTCTGAGCTACCTCCAATACATTTACATACTTCCATAAATATGGGGACCAAAACTGCATACAATCTTCAAGATATTGGCTCACAAATGCACTGCATAACTAGTGCATAATATCCTTGCATTTATAAACAATTCCTTTCATAATAAAAGATAGCATTCCAATAGCCTTAATTAGGTTTAGGCCCGAAACGTCAAGTTTTCCTGCTCCTATGATGCTGCTTGACCTGCTGTGTTCATCCAGCCCCATGCTTGTTATCTTAATTACTTGTTGTACAGGCATACAACTTTGTGACTCATGCACGAGAACACACAGATCCCAGAACCTCAGAATTCTGCAATCATTATCTGTTAAAGTGATAATCTGCATTTTATTCTTTCTGCCCAAGTGAACAATTTCACATTTTCCCATATTACACTCCAACAGCCATATGTTTAACCACTTAATAAAACTATCTATACCTGTTTGTAACTTCCACAACATACTTTCCTACGTATTTTTGTACCACCCTGAAAAGTTACCGACCATGCCTTCATTTCCCTCATCCAAGTCACATCAATTTTAATGATTTGTAAGATGTTATACAGAGTGTGGAACTGGAGGAGATTATAGTGATAAAGGCAAGGCCAAAGATGGACATGAAAATAGAAGAGCACGTAAAATCAAAAAGTTGCTTAGAGCTTAGAACATAGAACAGTACAGCACAATACAGGCCCTTCGGCCCACAATGTTTTGCCGAACTTTTACCCAAAACCTAAGGTCTAGCTAATCGCCACCGCTACCTTATACTATCATCCATATGCGTATCTAATAGCCGCTTAAATGCCCCTAATGAGGCCGACTCCACTACCCTCTCCGGTGATGCATTCTACGCCCCTAACACTGTCTGAGTAAAGAACCTACATCTGACGTCTCCCCGATATCTACCTCCTTTCACTTTAAAACTATGTCCCCTCGTAAAAGCTACCTCCACCCAATTAATTGGGAGCCACGCACTTCAGCAAGGACAGGGATGGTGGATGAACAGAACTTGGTGTCAGCAAGGACAGGGGACAGTACAGGTTTGGATGACCTCAATTTACGAAGGGTAGAACATTCCAGGTAGAAATACACTGGAACAGTCAAATTTAAAGGTGGCAGAGGCATGAGATTTTCGGGAGCAGAGGAGCTGAGGCAGATTGTAGTGAGACAATGTTGTGAAAGAGGAAACTGGTAATATCAGTGGTATGTGGTTAGAAGCTCAACTTGGTGAGAAATATGACACCAAGGCTGTATAAAGTCTGCCCAGCTTTAAGAAAAGGCCATAGAAATGATCCGACATGTCGGTTAGGGCAGGAAGAATATTTTTCAAGCAGAGACCAAAATTTATAATGGTTTCCTCATGCCTAACAAACAGTTTGGATGCTAATCTCTAAAGTCCGGCATTTTTGATCTGTGAATACATGATGCTGAAACCAAAATGTAAAAGAGATTTTAAAAAGTCTATTCTCCTCCACTACCATTCCTCATATTGATAAACATGACACTCACACAAAAATGGAACAGGAGTGAGGGTATTGCATGGGACATGCAAGCTCACACTGGTATTTGTGAATTAAGTTCCAGAAGACTTCATGCACCAACCTACTGTTCTTAACTTTACTTCAGACCCTCGTTGGCAACATAAGATAGCAATGTGAATTTCACTTGCCAGCCTCATTTAAATACTTTCAAAATGGCCTGTATAGTTTTCAAATAATGAAGCAAGAAAGTGATCAGCTAAAATCGTATGAACCGCTTATCTCCGGCAGAATTGTTCATGGAAATTTGGGATTTGCAGTATGGTCATAACACTTAACTGCTAAACTTTTAAAGCCATTGATCAGGTATTCCCTATAGGGGAAACAGTCCAAATAGGCACCAAGGTCAGTGTGAGACAACAGCAATTAACATCAATGGGATTTTCTCCAAACTGGTAATTTGGACTTTAATCTCTTTACGTTGCCCTAAAGTCAAAATTGAAGGAAATAACAGATTTTCTATTGTTTTGATTTGTTAATCTACAAGAAGAAAGGTGAGGAGAGGTACATCTCTTCAAGTTGACTGTCAGGCAGAGAATACCAAAAACAGACATTTCGAGCAGATGCAGCTCTCTATGTTGGCCCTCACCCATGCCATTTTCACAGCTGAGAAGGACCTATCCTAGGTTAGTCCTTTTCTCTTTAAAAGCAAAAAACAAATATACTTGACTTTCCAACCCTTTAACAGTTAAACCTTTACAATATTGTCCTGTCCTCAGATCTGGTATTGTAGTAGATTGATATGATATGCGGTTTTAACAGGGAAGGGAATGACGCCATGAAGATCTCATTTTGTTTTGACCCGTCTCATATACTGGTTAAAATACTAATGAAAAATGATATGAAACGGAAGTTGAAACAGAAACCTTGATAAACATATTGTTTTTACAAATACATACAAGGGATGAGAAACAGAAGTAAAGGACCGCACAACAGAAAATCCGTCTGAACCAGTAACATGGTCATCATTAGGTACATCAGCTACTCTAATATGAGAAATTGCATGACTTTACCTTAGCTACCTTTAGCAAAGTGCTTTAGAAACAGAGAAATCTGAAATTCTGCATTGGTTTTCATTTAGATTTTCCAGGCTACAAAAGACATTATTTCTATCTTAGACTGCCATTAAAGCTAGTTTAGGCCTAGTGATCTTTTAGCAGCAATAAGAGATGGGCACACCAATTCAAGCTAAAGTTTGGCCAAACATAAAGAATTCTGGATTATGATTATCATTGAATTGGGCAAAATCTTAGAACAAATATACCTTTGTACACATAGAATATTACTCAGACCTGTTTATAAAGCAAATACAACAAATACAACAAATATAAAAATAAACTGGGAAAAACTATTATTTTTCAAGAAAATAAAGAACTGCAGATGTTAGAAATCTGAAACAAAGATAAATTGCTGGAGAAACTCAGTGGATCTGGCAGCATTTGTGGGAAGAAAGCAGGGTTAACACTTAGTCCAGTGACCGTTTTTCAAAACAAGGAGGGTTAGTGGACTCAAAACATTAACTCTGCTTTCTCTCCACTGATGCAGCGAGACCTGCTGAGTTTCACCTGCAACTTCTGTTGCATATCATTTTTCATTGGATTAAACTTTTCTAAAAATATCAATCTATAAGACAAGTCAAAACAAACGCGATATTTACAGCATCACTCCCTTCCCCCTTACAACGAGGCATAGAATCTCAGACAACTATACTGCTGTACAACTATATTGCTGTATTTGAGGACAGGACAGTGTTGTAAAGACTTTAGTGCTAAATCACCCAATGGGGTCATCTTTATCCTTGCCTTCAAACATCGACTGATAACTATACAACACACAAATAGCTTACCATTATTTACAAAAAGAGCACAGATGGTGGTTAACCTCTTTTATCACTACATTTACTCGCAGAATAAAATGGAAAATGGAAGGCATTTTCTAAACCAAGAAGACATGAGCTATTGTTTTAAACATCCTGTGCTTTTGTCTGATAAATGTTTGCATTTTCCCCACTTGAAATGCTAAGACAGTTGCAGCTGAATTTTTATGCTGTTAAAGAAGTGTCATTGTTAAATTACAGTGCTTTAAACACATATCAGTTCTATAATTGTACCTGTTGTACAGCTGCCTACCTTGTAACTTAGTTGGGCCAGATTACCATAATTTAAAATGAATAGCATTTACAGAAAAAAAGTAGTTAGTTGTGACTTGATGTTTTCCATTTTGACAGAGATGTCAAATATTCACTCTTCACGTCTAATTCAAAACTATTATTATTAGTTAAAAAAAATTATACATTACATTCAGGTTTGGCAAGATGTACTTTGGCTTACTGTTTTATTAAATATAATTAAGTGGCAAAGTGAAAAAAAATCTGCAAGAAAGGCCAAGTTATTTTGATTGGTAATTAGTTCTCCTCCACAAGAGAAAGAATCTATTATGGTAACTGCAGCTTTTGATCTTTGCTAGATGCCCTGAACGGTTAAAAGAAACAAGTCCAGCAAAAAGGGATAGAACTGAATATAGGGCAGGAACGACACTGAAGAAAACAAATGAGATGGTGTTTAATATTAAGGTAGACAGTTCCTGAGGACCTGATGGATCTATCCCAGAATAGTGAGGAAAGAAATCGTTGGGGGCATTGTATGAAATCTTTGTATTCTCTTTAGACACAAGAGAGGTCCCAGAGGACTGGGGAATAGCCAATGTTGTCCCTTTGATTAAGATGGGGAACAGGGACAATCTGGGAATTTACAGGCTGGTGAGGCTTATATTAGTGGTTGGGAAATTATTGGAGAAGATTCTAAGGGAGAGGATTTAGTCACATTTGGAAAAATGTGGATTTATATTGTCGGGTGAAGTGTTGTCAGATGAAGGAGCAGTTCTCAGAAAGTTTGTGATTTCAAATAAACCTGCTGGACTGTAACCTGGTGGCATGCGACTTCTGACTTTGTCCACCCCCATCCAACACTGGCACCTCCACATCATGACGACAGCAAGGTGGTGGATGCTGTTTACATGGGCTTTTATTAAAGCATTTGTCTAGTTCCCTCATGGCAGGCTGATACAAAAGGAGAAGTCACATGGCTTCCATAGTGAGCTGGTAAAATAGATACAGAAGTAGCTTGGTCATAAAAGACAGAGACTACTAGTGGAAGGGTGTTTTTCTGACTGGAGATCTGTGGTCAGTGGTGCTTCACAGGGATCAATGCTGGGATCACTATTGTTGATTTGGAGGAGAATATAGGTGCCCTATATTGGTAAATTAGCAGACAACACGAAGATTAGGGGAGCTGCGGATAGCTGCCAGAGGATACAGCAGGATAAAGACAGGTTGGAGACTTGGGTGGAGAAATGACAAATGGAATTTAATCCAGCCAAATACAGAGTGATGCATTGTGGAAGATCTAATGCAGGAGGGAAGCATACAGTAGATGGCAGAATCCTTGGGAATAACAACATGCACAGGGGTCTAGGTGAATAGGTCCACTGTTCCCTGAAAGTGGCAACACAGCGGACAAGGTGGTTAAGGCGGCATATGGCATACTTACCTTCATTGGTCGGGAAATTGAATATAAAAATCGGCAAGTCATGTCGCAGCTGTACAGAACTTTATTTGGGCCACATTTAGGATATTACATACAGATCTTTTCACCACACTACTAGAAGGATGTGGAGGCTTTAGGGATGGGTACAGCAAAGGTTTACCAGGATTTTGCCTGGTTTGAAGGCTATTAGCTGCGAGGAGAGATTAGGCAAACTTGGTTTGTTTTCACTTGAACATCAAAGACTGAAAGGCAACCCAATAGAAGTTTACAAAATTATAAGAGGCATGGATAGTCAGAGTCTTTTTCCCAGGTAGAAATACTTATTACTAGGGAACATAGTATAAAGGTAAAAGGGGGAAAGTTTAAAGGAGATGTGAGAGGCACATAGGGTGGTAAGTGCCTGGAACACACTGCCAGAGTAGGTGGTAGAAGCAAATACAATAGCAATGTTTAAGAGGCATCTTGAAAGAGTTTAGAACATAGATAGAACATAGAACAATACAGCGCAGAACAGGCCCTTCGGCCCTCGATGTTGCGCCGACCTGTGAACTAATCTAAGCCCATCCCCCTACACTATCCCATCATCATCCATATGCTTATCCAAGGACTGTTTAAATGCCCCTAATGTGGCTGAGTTAACTACATTGGCAGGCAGGGCATTCCACGCCCTTACCACTCTCCGAGTAAAGAACCTGCCTCTGACATCTGTCTTAAATCTATCACCCCTCAATTTGCAGCTATGTCCCCTCGTACTAGCCGACGTCATCATCCTAGGAAAAAGACTCTCACTGTCCACCCTATCTAATCCTCTGATCATCTTGTATGTCTCTATTAAATCCCCTCTTAGCCTTCTTCTCTCCAATGAGAACAGACCCAAGTCCCTCAGCCTTTCCTCATAAGACCTTTGCTCCAGACCAGGCAACATCCTGGTAAATCTCCTCTGCACCTTTTCCAATGCTTCCACATCCTTCCTGTAATGGGGTGACCAGAACTGTACGCAATATTCCAAGTGAGGCCGCACTAGCGTTTTGTACAGTTGCAGCATGACATCACGGCTCCGGACCTCAATCCCTCTACCAATGAAACCTAACACACCGTATGCCTTCTTAACAGCACTATCAACCTGGGTGGCAACTTTCAGGGATCTATGTACCTAGACACCAAGATCCCTCTGCACATCCATACTACCAAGAATCTTCCCATTGACCCAGTATTCTGCCTTCCTATTATTCTTTCCGAAGTGCATCACCTCACATTTGTCTGCATTGAACTCCATTTGCCACCTTTCAGCCCAATTCTGCAGTTTATCCAAGTCTCCCTGCAACCTGCAACATTCTTCCACACTGTCCACCACTCCACCGACTTTAGTGTCATCTGCATCTGCATCTTAGAAAGGCATCATGTGTTGGTGCAGGCTTGGTGGGCCGAACGGCTTGTTCTGATGTTGTAATGTTCTCTAGTGACAGATAATATGATCAGATAACTGGCAATAGGATTTCTTTTCCATACCCCTAATATAATTGTTAGGACAGGGGGGTACTCAACCATTCAACCTTACTTCATCATAATTCATCAACTATTTATATATTTTAACAATATCTACACGGTTTGAAGGCTTAACAACATAACAAGTGTATATGTCACTTGTTGTACCTCAGCTAGAGTATTGTGTACAGCTCTAGGTGCCATATTATAGAAAGAATGTGAACATGTTTGAGAGAGTTTAGAAGCTGTTTACAAGAATGTTTCTAGGGGCGAGCAACTTCAGTCATGAGAATTTCAGTGATAGGATAGATTGAAGAAGTTAGGACTGTTCTCCTTAAAGTGAAGGTGGCTCAGGCGAGATCTGATAGAGGTTTTCGGAATCTTGAGCAAGCTGAATAGAATAGACAGGGAGAAACAGTTCCCACCCATAACAGGAACAAAAACAAAGCGGCACAGATTTAAAGTGATCTGCAAAAGAAGGAAGAAGTGAGGAAAAAATCTTTTTAGTCAGCCAACAGTTAGGGTTTGGAATGGACTGCCTAGAAGTGCAGTGGAAGCAGGTTAAATTGAGGCAGTCAAAAGGACATTGGATGATCACTTGAATAAAAGTGCTGTGCAAAGGTATGGGGAAAAGCAGGAGATTGAAACTACATAATTATGCTTTTTAAAGAGCCAGTGCAGGCATGATGGGTCGAAGGGCTTCCTACTGTGTCGCAACACTCTGAGATTGTGTGTTGATCCAATCAATTTGGGGTTGTGTAACGTTACAAAATTTACACTGAAATGAAAGTTCCAACCTGCATTCAGTTGTCATTTGGGATAATCAGGAAGAAGCAGACTTAGTGCTGAATGGCACTGCAGCAGGGGTGTGATGAAAGTTTGTCACTATTATTATTTGGAAAGTTGAATTCCAAAGTAGAGTTAAATGGGTTTTTGGCTTTTAGTTCTATGAAACATACTGTTTTTTTAAGAAACTTTTTTTAAACCAGTGGGTCAAAAGAGCATTTCCAAGAAATTATGGCACTTAAGCTAAATGACAAGAAAAGCTAATTGGCGAGATAACTGTAGAGGTACACAAAGTTGAGCTTTTGTGACCTGCAGAAAGAGACACCAGAAGTGGGTTCAGTTGAGAAAGATCTATACTAGCAGAACGGCAGTTTGATTTTGGCAATTTTCAGGAAATCAGAGTGGGAAAGAAGTATAATGCTATTTTAGCAGCCCAAGTAGACTGGGTTGGGAAAACCCCTCAGTTATTCCTAGATATCAATTCAAAAAGTCAGTGAGTTAGCCTTCATCATGTCTGAGAGACAGATGGAGAAAAGCACATCTGGTGAATGTTCAGAAAATACAGAAAAGAAATACAGCACTTACAAACTTATCAGTTGAGCAAGAAATTAAAAGTGAAGACAGCAGTGATGCTTCATCAGGATTGTGTATCTCTAAAGGATATTGCTGGGTAAAAGGGTTAATTTTTTTGCTGTTTATGTAAGATCTTTCTAAGTTGTCATGCATACACAGTTTCGTTTTATCTTTTGCATAATAAGCTTTGTTTTTTTTGCTAGAAGTACACCGGCAGTCTCATGTAATTATGTTGCAATGTAAAATGAGCCATTCAACTATACTTCAGCATCATTTATTTTAGTTTGGATTTGAGCCAGTAGCATGTGGGTTTTGGCCTGTCTGTCTGAACGGATTTAATGATTAACTTGTAAGTATTTCTTTGTCATCCAGATTTGAAAAAAAAAGTCTGACTGATAGTTTGGAGGCTAATGGAAATGTATTTACTTTGAGAGAGTTTACTAGTGAACATTCGGCTTTCATTCAGCAACTTCTGAAAATCGTGTTTTTTTTTAAGCTTAGGAGGAACGTCCACGTATTGAAAAGCTTTGGGGCTTCAGTTTGGCTGTTTTGCTGAAGTTTTAAACATATAAGAAAGTTGTTCCTATAAGTCTCTGTATGTCACAGAATACTACTGGGTTTGTGGTATTGAGGTCATTTTGCAAAACTGTTGCAATTATTTCCACTGTCAAACACTTCAAATGCGAAACAGGAGTTAGAACTTAGGGGCAAAAATGGATATGGGTGGGTGATCACTGCAGAGTTCAAATATCCTGCCCTGTGTTACTTCCAGAGGGAGAGGGGATAGATTGAGAATTGAAGTGACAGTAAGGGTCTAGAAGATGGTAGAATCTCTCTTACTGAACTGCTAATCCAGCAAAAAAATGAGCAAGATGTAAATTTAATAATTCAAAGGCTCTTTTCAGACAAATCCCATAGGGTCTGTGAAAAGACTAGTTATTGATAAAGGCAATCAGTGATCAAATTATCATAACTGTTGGATTGATTGGTTTTTGACCTGGTCAATTGTCTTTTCAGTTCCTTCTCTAGATTGCACTCTGCTTTTCTCTGGTCTATCCAGGCCTTGGTTCTGCTGCCCAAAAGACTACAAGATAGGTGCTGTAAGCTTGGAGAAGTTGGCATAGCAGCATGAGACAAAGAATTTGTAACTTGAGCAAATGAGCTTCACAGATTCTATATTTTACATGTATGGAGCAGAGGTGGGGAGGATCTGTTCTTTTATTTATTGCTGTGTGAATTCATTTTTGTGGATTAGTGAGGGCAGGTTAGCTCGCCATCTCACATGTTTTGAACCTTATATGATAATAAAGAGACTTGTCTAAGTCTGCACACATGTATGGACAAATATGAAATGTCGGTCCCATGAAGTGTAATGCTCCTGTAATTATGAGAGACTGGGGGTAAATGCTAAACAAAATTGATCGAAATTGTAAAATTTAAAATATAAATATGATCTAATTCAAACCACTGTATGCCAAATTAGGTTTGTTATTCTACTAGAGGAGGTTGTTTAAATTCAGAATTTGAAGCACATTTAGGGGACAGGCACTCCCAAAAAGAGGATGCTTAACGAGTATCGATGTTTGCAATCTGTTCATGGGGCACAGGGATGTGACAAATTTGTATTGCTGTAGCCTCAACATCAAAATGCACAAGAACCCCATTTAGACCATAAGACACAGGAGCAGAATTAAGTCATTTGGTCCATCAATTCCGCTCTGCCATTCGATCACAGCTGCTATGTTTTTTAACCCCATTCTCCTGCCTTCTCCCTGTAATTCTTGATCCACATAACAATCAACAACTAATTCATCTCTGTCTTAATGTCTTGGCCTTCACAGACCTCTGTGGAAATGAGTTCGACAGATTCACCATCCTCTGACTAAATAAATTTTTCCTCATCTCAGTTCTAAAGGTTCGCTCCCCCAAATCTATGCCTTTGGGTTCTAGTCTCTCCTACTGAAGGAAACATCTTCTCCACATCCACTCTATCCAGGTATCTCTGTATTCTGTAAGTTTTAATCAGATATCCATTTCATCTTTCTAAACTCAACTGAGTACAGACCCAGAATCCTCAACCCTTCCTTGTATGACAAGCCCTTCATCCCGGTATCATTCTTATAAGCTCCACTGAAGCTACTTTAATGCCAGCACATCTTTCCTTAGATATGGGGTTCAATACTGCTCACTGCATTCCAAATGCTGTCTAAGCAAAAGTATATACTGCCTCAGCATTACATCTCCGCTCTTGAATTCTAGCCCTCTTGAAATGAATACTAATGTTGCATTTGCCTTAATTGTCAATTGAACCTGCAAACTAACCTTAAGACAATCCTGAATTAGGACTCCCAAGTACCCTTGTGCTTCATACTTCCAAAGCCTTTCTTCATTTAGAAGATAGTCTATGCCTCTATTCTTCCTACCAAAAGCACATGACCTCACTTTTTAGTGAATAACTGTGGTCCCAACACTGACTCCTGCAGATCTCCACTAGTCACCAGCTGCCATCCTGAAAAAGACCCCTTCATGCCTCCTCTCTGCATTCTGCCAGTCAGCTAATCCTCTATGCATGCTGGTACAGGTTCTTACTCTATTAAGCTGCCTCCTGACAGCTCGTCAAAGGCCTTCTTTAAATCCAAATAGATCACATCCATTGGCTCTCCTTTGCCTAACTTGCTTGTTACCTCCTCAAAGAATCCTAACAGATTTGTCAGACATGACTTCCCTTTGACAAAGCCATGCTGACTCAGCCCTATTTCACCATGCACTTCCAAGAATTCTACAAGCTTATCCTTAATAATGGATACTAAAAGCTTACCAACAACTAAAATCAAACAACTAACCAGCCTATAATTTCCTGTATTCTTCCTCCCTCCCTTTTGAAACAGGGGTGTTGCATTACACATTTTCCAGTCCTCTGGGACCTGTCTTGACTCCAAGAAAGATTCTGAAAGATTCAGAACTTAGGGGTGTAGTCCAACTGGTCCAGGTGATTTATCCACCTTCAGACCTTTCAGTTTCCCCCGCACTTTCTCCATTGTGATGGCCACTACTCTCACCTCTGCCCCTGACTCTCGAAGTTCTGGTAGGCTGCTGGTGTCTGCCATCGAAGACTGATTAAATGTACCTATTCAATTCCCCAATTACCACTTCTCCAGCCTCATTCTCCAGTAAACCAATGTCTACTCTTGCTTTTGACCTTTTAGAAATATAAAGAAACACTTGCAATCTTACATATTACTAGCTAGCTTACTTTCATATTTCATCTTCTCTCCCTCAATTGCTTTTGTTTCGTTATCCTCTGGTGGTCTTTAAAGGCTTCTCAATCCTCAGTGTGCTTTTTCTTTTGATTTTATGCTATCCTGACTTCCCTTGTCGGCCATGGTTGCCTCATCCTCCCCTTGTATGTTTCTTCTTCCTTGGATGAATTTTTGCTGTGCCTCCCGAATTACACAAGAAATTCCTGCCATTGCTGCTTGGCTGTCTTTCCTGATAGAATCTACTCCCCCGTCCCTTCCAATCAACTCTGGTCAGCTCCTTCCTCATGCAGCGTTCACAATTATTCACAATTGTAGTAACATTACAACTGATTCCAGCTGCTCTCTCTCAAACTGCAGGGTGATTTCTATCAAATCATGGTCACCACCCCTAAGGGTTCCTTCACTATATGTTCCTAAACGTAGTCTGCCTCAATTCACATCACCAAATCCAGAATTCTCTGTTCCTTAGTGGGGTCTACAACAAGCTGCTCCAATTAAAAACCCATCTTGCAGACATTCCATGAATTCCTTATCTGGAGATCTAGCACCAACCTGATTTTCCCAATCCACCTCCATCTCTTGACTTATTTTCTTCCCCACAACCTGATTACTGCTAGGAGACCTGTACTCAACTCCCATCAGGGTGGTTTTTCCTTTGTGGTTCCTCAACACTACCCATACAGGTTCGATGCCTTCCGACTCTAGACCACTTCATGTTAACAATTTAAGTTCATTTCTTACTAAAAGGCAACCCTGGCTCCACAGCCCATCTGTCTGTCCTCTTGAAAAGATATGTTTTTGTGGATATTTTAGTTCCCAGCCGTGATCACCTCGTAGCCGCATCTCAGTGATACCCACAACATCTAACCTGTCAAGTTCAATCTGCACCAAAAATTCCTTTACCTTATTGCATATGCTACGTGCATTTAAGTGTAACACCCTCAGTCCTGAGTTGACAGCCCATAGTTGTCTCCTTATCTGCTGTGCCTGAAGTTAGATTTCTAACTCTTTGCTCTTTCACTTGCTACGGAAACTTTAATAACCTCTGCTGAGCCCTCTCTCCCACTTTTAACTTCTTCGATAATTTTCTATGCAACTGACCAGTTTTGCCTTTCCAATGTAGGTAGTCTAATACCAGCCCTTTTTGGACATGCAAGTTATTGTGCAGGAGCCGTAAACTTTATTTTTTAAACCTATTTTCTCTTTGCTATTAGGTATAAATTTGCAAAACATGTTCGGAAGGACATGTTTAATATTTAAAGCAATAAACTGTTTTATAAAATACAGTACATCTAAAATTAATTTTGGATGTGCTCTTTTTGTAATGATTGTTGACATTTTCTAATCAATCTGATCAGTGATGTTATTGCACACCTCTAGAGAATGAAACTTGAATCTGCACTTCCTGTTAGAGTAAAGAACACTGTCAAGATTCACTTAAGGAAATAAAATATTAATATCCCCATAGCAACATCGCCGCCCCCCCCCCCACTCAGTCTTGTAAGGAAGAAATTAGTTTTATTCTTACGATAAAACCACTGATTCACCCAACGATGGTGCTCCATTCTACGTAAACAGGACACTGCTCCAATTCTTTGCTCACCTATTGGCTGATGATGACTGCACAATGTTCAGATACAGAAGCAGTCCATATCCATGTTCAGTAAACACATGGGCAACATCTAGACTTAGATTGATAAGTAGCACGTAATAGTCACATCACTCATGTGACAGGACTTAAACAACTCCATCACAGAATCTAATCATAGCTCCTTGACGTTCAATGGTATTACCAGTGCTATCAACATCCTGGGGGTTACCACTGACCAGAAATTGAAGTGGTCTAGCCATACAAGAGCAGGTCAGAGGCTACGAATGATGCAGCAGGTAAATCATCTCATGTTTCTCCAATGTCTGCGAATTATCTACAAGGCACAAGTCAGGAGTGTGATGGAATACTCCCCCACTTGCCCTGAATAGGTGCAGCTCCAACAATGCTGAAGAAACATGATACCACATAAGACAAAGCAGTCTCTGTGATTGGCACCGAATGGACCACGGTCAGCATTCACTCCCTCCACTGCTGACACGCAGTGAGAGCAGTTGTATAATCTACAAGGTGCGCTGCAGTAACTCAGCAAGGGTCCTTCCACAGTACCTTCCAAACTCAAGACCTCCATTACCTGGAAAGTCAAGGGCACCAGAAACATGAGACTCTAGCACCTACAAGATCTCCCCCATGTCACCACCATCCTGACTTGGATTCTGCCATTTCCTCACTATCTTTGGATCAAAAATCCTGAAACAGCACTGAAAGTCTTCCCTCACCTCAAAGATTGTAATGGTTAGAAAAGGCAGTACCTACCACTGTCTCCAAAGCAATTATGGATGGGCATTAGATGCCGATCTAGTCAGCGATAATCACATTCCACAAACAAATGCAAAATAATTATAAAAGTGTTTGGTAAACAGCACTTGGCAGTTACAACAGGTTTAGTTCTCATCTCATTTCGCCCTCTGGCATGCATCACTCTTAGCATCATTTCACAACCCTTCCTACCCAATCAAACTAAATGTGAATAACCTGATGTTTACTGTCTGGTTTCTACTATGCAGCGGACACTTGAATAAGGCATTTAAAATTCGTGGCTGGTCTGCATTCAGAGCATAATCTGGGCACCCAGGAATCAAAAATAATGTATAAATCACAGACTTCTAAAGTGCAAATTTAAATAAGTCAATATTGAAATTTCACTTTTAGTGGTCAAAAACATTGATTTGAACATATACAAAGACACTGCTGGAGGTTGACTGCTGACAGTTGATGAACTACAATAAAGGAACGAAATAAAAAGAGACCCATGAAAATTATGGTTTACTGGGTTGACATCTACAATAAGGTGCCTGAGTTTTAGATTTCCCTTGCTCCCATCTCCTCCCTTCAGTCTCACGCCAAGGTTATTAAAATGCTGCTGAATTCACCCAAGCAACAAATGGTGCTGACTGAAGTCCATTAAAGTTTTTCACTGGAGAGCTGCAGAACATGCTGCAGGCAATGGAAAGGGCAAAAAATTTTACAAATCCAAATACCTCAGTCACACTACAGCACATGCTAGTCTGACTGAAGTGACGTGATTTGGTTGACAGGTGTGTTTTCTTTGAGCCTTGACATTTATTCACTTAACTGCCTTGCCTCAATACGTGTTTAGTTGATAAACATACGCATCGTTGCAAACTTTATTGTGCTTTGACTTAGCAATATGGATACCCCATGAAGTCTCTTGGAATGTAGAAAACAGCTCATCAGGGATGTTGCAACACTGCCAAGGATTTAAACTGCCTCGCCCAAACAGTCTCAATAACTATGTAAAACGGATACATTATGCCTGCTGAGGAAGTCGATATGAATGAATGAATGGATGGCATCCATTTCAGACATCACTCCTCAGACCCTTCTGGCAAAACACATTGATAAAATAATCCTTGGTGTTGAGCATGTACAGGCATTCATTAAAAGGACACTAAGTAAAAGCAGGAAGATACACATATTTACAAAATCCAGCAAACATGAAAAGAATGAGACAGAGAAAAAGAAGGTGAGGAAGGACAACAAAATAAAGAATTGGATTCTTGTAATTCAAATATCTGAGCATATCTTCCAAATAAAAGAAATCTTGAATTCAAAACTTCCTGAGAGCTCCCAACTTTCAAACCAACTTATTCTATTAGTGTGCACAGCTAATTCTCATCCAGATTCAAAAATGAAATGCCAGGATAAAGATACACCACCTAAAGGGTTGACAGAAAGACTACTAAGAGAAAGAATTGATTTGCATGATGAAACAGCAGCATACCCAGGTTGTAGACTCGCCTGAACTTTGGTTTGCTATAGACACTTTATCAAAAAGCATAATATTAGGAACGCTAGAAATCAGAAATAAAAATGTTAGAAACAAGCTCAGCAGGTTAGGTGACATCTGTGTTGAGCCTGAAACAGAGTTAATGCTTCAGGTCTGTAACCTTTCATCAGAACTGGGAAATATTTGAGCTGCAATAGGCTTTGAACAAAGTGTGAGGGGGACAAGGACAAAAAATGGTCAGCAATCAGGTGGAAGACAGGAGAGACTGAATTACAGAAAAATTAGCCTCAAGGGCAAAAATGGAATGGTAATTTGTCAAGAAACGAAACAAATAAACATAAGATGAGCCTAGGGCAGCAATACTACCATCTGAAAGGAAAAAGAATGAAACAAGCATTATAATACCACACTTATCAGCAGGTTTGATAATAATTCTCAAGACACCTCTGTGATGAGGTGTGTCTTAACATGTCCAAACAGGTTAATTTGAAATAACTAAAAGGCTAAACAAGGAGTATAAGAAATATTAGCCTATATAACATGCAGGAGATTGGTTCATCAACTTTGCTTCCAACTTACGTACTCCTGTCAAGTTTCAGATGGTTCCAACTCTGACACTTCACTTAGCTGAAATGACTACTTTGTCTCCATTTCTGATGATAGACTACAAACT